>PVIC010013254.1:0-38341 GCA_004025085.1 Thryonomys swinderianus
TTTGTATTCAAGGTGAGCAGAATTTGGTGGTGGAGGTGCACTGTGATGTAATGTGTTTAATAACAAATTTCTCAGCAATTTTCTTTAACAAGATTTGACACTTTGAAAAAATAGAATATTCTTTGAGCATTAAAGAGACCAAAAATAGTAGTAACTCCCCTCGTCTCCTTTACTAGATATTTCAATTTTCTTTTTGTATAAGATTTAACTTTGGCACTTCTTTGCTTTGTTATAATTTTCTATGTCATAGCATCTCAAGAGGCATTTACTTCTCTCATAAAAGGTACAATTTTTTTCTTGCCATTTTAAAGTTGTGTGACAACCAGGAAGCTGGACATGTTTTGGGTCATATAGTTAGAAAGTACAGCAAGGAAGAAAGCAACTTCTAATGAATAATGATTTTAAAAAATCAGTTGGAAATTTTTGTTGATAAGGGATTGTTTCTTTAAAAATCAGCTTAATGCAAGTTTAGCATGAATTAATTTTCAGACTCCAGAAGTATCTCCCTCACATATAAAATCTGCCCTAAAGATTTAAAATTAACAAGTTACAATTTTTATTTGGAATCAGTGAGATCAATGTGTAACTGAACTTTAGTTGGGTTGCTTTTAGCAAGTAAGGCAGAAATATAAAAAATTAACAAATGAGTTATTTGCCCTAGAATTTAACTGCAGTGACTAAAGGAATGAATATGAAAAATAGGAACTGGAAATGAATGAATGGTGCCCCAGAATTCCAGAGACAACCTTAGGAAATCTTAGCAATCCACAGCACCACTGAGCAGAGAGAAGAAAAGTACTGGCAGCTGCATCTTCATTGCATCGAGTGCAGTGAACGGGGAGATGCCCACTGGTGACTCCCAGCTGCGCCTGGGGCTTGACCTTGGCTCCCACTGTAGGGACAGAAAACTGAGTGCCTCGCTTTACAAGGTTGGTTATCTAGGGAAATGGATTCTCTCTGGTTATTTCCATTGTTTTTCCTTTACTCCTCTTTTTTTTGCATGAGCATTTTAATTCTTCCTGATAGATACTTTATGTGATGTACTGTGTTATTTCATTTGTGATGAGTTTTAATTCCACTGGTTAGAGATCCAATCACTAGAAGATTTTTTTTTTTTTTTTTTGTAATATAGCTACCTTAGGTGTGATGAGCCAGGCATAGCTCTTCTGCTGCGGAGATAGTTCCACACATCTATCTATAGATCATTCTTGCTTTGGACAACTGATTCTGGCTAGAGAACATTATTGGAAATCTGCCTATTTTTTAAAAATTTTTCCCCCAGAGATATTCCACCATCTTCTTGGTACTATAAGCTATTATGAAATCCTTTTGTTTGTTCTCTATATACGATATGCAACAGAAACTGCTTACTATTGTTTCTGAGAATAACTTTCATTCCTAGCTTCCGTGGTTACTGACAGAACCTGGGAATCAAGATTCCATTAGAACAAAGCAATACTATACATCCATTTAAAATATGTTTTCTGTGATTAAACAGTCAAACAGTAACCTGGAAAACGTCTGCAACAAGGAAAGAAGCAATGGCCTTTATTTATGAAGAATTCTTCAAATCATGCCAGAAAAAAAGCTCAGTTGAAAAATGTGCCAAGGACAAAACAAGCAACTAAAAAGAAGAAACAAGATTTTTTAAATATAAAGGGAAATTAATTACACTCGTAACTCAGTGTTCTGTGATAGATTATGTCTGACTTATGGCAAGGTCCCCATGAAGACACTGTGGCCTCCCATTGGTTGGAACGAGGGTATAAATTGTCCTGGGCGCTGTCTGCTGTCTGTCCCGTGAAGAACACCAGAGGAGGAACTGTGCCCTCTGATTTTCAAATAAAACCTTTAATCTGAATTTAGTATTTACAAGTAGACACAGACGTTTCTAGAATGCTTAAGATTTACAAAAGAAGGAGGAGGAGGAGAAGAGGCAGAGAGGAGACTAGCTACTTCAGCAGATGAGTTTGTCTATCATGTCACTCCTCGGCACTGCTCACTCAACGCCCGTCCCTGACCACAGGATTGTAGGTCACTCTGCGATGAGGCAAAGGGGTGGAACTGGTGGATTTTTGTTTAAAGCAGCTCTGAGAAATTGACTCTCCTTACTCATCCTTGGACCAGGCCTTTGGCTGACTCATAGTTTATGGGGGCGGGGGTCACCCAGCTAAGAAAATCTACTGAAAAACCTCTGCTGAACAGTCCTTGCCTCATCACGTATGTGGGGGAAGAAGTCCTGCAGGCAGGAGCAGCGACAGCTCTGCGGAACCCTCAAGAGGGAATATATCAACCCAGCCTTATGAGGCACACAAAAGGACTCTGTGATACTTCTGACACAGACAACCAATAAGAAATGGTGTGTGAAGGGAAGAGTAAAATGTTTCCAGTGGCCTTACAGCAATTAGCAACTAAACAATAGTGGTGTATCAGAATGACTAAAGCACATGCAAACAAATTTAAATATCCAGTATAATTTTACATTTTTGCCTATGTGGAAACAACCCCACAGAAGTTCTATGGAAAGATAAACTTAGCCAGCTTCAAGATAACGTAACATGAAATGTAATTTGATCATATGGAATATATAAAAGAAGCACACACAACTTGAGTATTTAGGGGAAAACAAAACACCAGGATTTATAATTCCTTTAGCCTAAATGGCATATCTTTAGAGTCTATATAGTGTGGCTAATTTCCAAGGTCACTTTGACCTTTAATTCCCAAAGTATAAAGTATTATTCTTCTGGAAAGAAGTTCATGGTTTAATAGATAGGGTGTCAGAGAATTAAAAAAAAATGAGACTAAGCAAGAATAGCCTGGTTCTTGGGCCCTATGTTATAAATAATGCTCTCATTAAAATTCTGCTTTGAAAGAAAGGCAAGTCCATTAGTCTGGGAGCTAATTTTTACTGGCTTCTTAGATGTATGCATATTAAAAATTCAGCTTTTATAATTGCCAGTCATCAACCACCTAGTCAATGCTGTTCTTGGAGTTTTTAATTATTTACTTCATTTGCATAGACACTCCAATTTATGATCAACCATTTAGTTGTCAGGGGACAGTTTAGTAATTTTTCTTTCACATTTTAACTTATCCCTCTTGTATTCCTAGGAAAAACTCTGAGTCACATCTTGAAGCACAGTAAGTCTATTAGGAAATAAAAACTATGGACACTCCCATAAATGCCATATGGAAACCACAGTACTATGAGAACGTGGGCAAGTCAGGATTTTATTAAAACAAATCAAGGCTCTATATCCAGTTAAAATATTTTTTCTCTGAGTTCACTGTGATGGTTTGTGTGAAAATATCTAAACAGTACAGTGACCATCTGAGTGCTCATTTTCTGTAATTTAATGTCGGGAGTGGATCTTTTCAGGAAAATATCAAAAGAGGCATACTGAGAAACCAAGAAAAAGTCACATGTTATTCATCATCCCAATATATTTATGTTCCCTCTTTAGGAGTCTGTGTTACCATCTTCATTCTGAAGAATAGCATTGGATATGCCCCAAAAGTAAGTCATTTGTTTTAATATCACTATAGTGGATGATGGGAGGGAGATAAATTCTGTAGCACATTTTTACAGAGTAGCACTTGTTTTTCTGTTATGCAGCATAGTTTCTGTATACATTCAATGTTTTCTTATCACTTAGAAAAAAAGAGAAATACATGGGGGTTAAGTTACAATTTTAACTGTATTTATAAAAGTAGATTTTTAAAACAGTTTTGCCTCATTTTCTTCAGACGATACTATTTTTCTAATCAATGGAGAATGGTTTACACTACATCTGCCTCACTTATAGGCAATGTGGGTCTTCCATTTGGTGGTAACAATTTGACAGAATGAGCAAGTAATTAAGAGCATGAAATCAAATACCACCACCCAATATGAAAGCATAAAAATGTTATCTCAACAACTTTCTGGCAACCGCCTTCATAAATAGACTCTGATACAGTCAATCCTGATGATTTTACTTCTGTGTCACTATGAGCTATGCTTATAACTTCAGTTATTTTCAGAAAGGAATACGCACACATCCCTTTACACGTGCATAAATATCCCATTGCTTATATTTTCCTAAGTTTTAAGTACATTTGTTAAATTATTTAATAGTAATGCCTTAATTGAATCACACCTAGTTTAGGGAATGTGCCTTTACGCTTTTCATGTGGAGAGGGGTCCCTGATATTTTGGCTGTATAGCTGCAGCACAGCTGATCCTCCCCCAAATCTTATCAAAGCGGCTCACAACATGCGACATTCACAACAAGCACCACTGTTAAAAAACCTCCACTTCCATCACATACCACCCAGTGTCTGAAACAATATACATATTTTCTAAAAGAGTGACCTACTGAAAAGCCCTCCTCCTCCTCTCTCCCCTGTGACAGAAGCAACTCGATTATTGAACCAAACCCTCATTTTGTTTATCATCTGTGTTCCTCACCAGCTCTGGCAGAAATAAAAGTGATTGATTTGTAATCAGTGGTCTCGTTGCTCTGCCTCCCTCTGCACTGTCTGGAGGCTTCCTTCCTACAGAACACCAAGAAGTTACGAATAAATGGAGCCAAATCGCACCACCTGGAAAGTGGAGGGATTGATTGCTGAGCCTTCCTGCGCTGTGAGATTTCAGTGCCATTGTGCCCAGCGCTCCGGGTGTGTGATCTGCTGAAACCCCAGAGAGCACAGCGAGTAGAGGACAACAGTGTAACAAAGGATGATAGTCCCTGAAATTACAAAATCACTCCTCCTTCACCGCCAAACTTAGTGTCCAAAAATAATTTTTCTCTGAAAACTTGAAATCAAAGGATAATTTTGATTTATTTTCCTACCTGCTCCTCTGTTTTTTTCCAATCAGACATCCATCTAAATTCACTCAGTTATCAATACAAATATCATTGCGTTCCATTTCTATAACAGAGAGATGTTATCTTCCCTGTGCTATCCTTATTCTATATATTTAAAAGTATTTTATTGTAATTTTGAGGGTTGATTTCCTTTCCAGTAAACAATATATATTTATTGTATTGGCTTTTTCTCCCTGTAAATATTTCCCTGTCCTAGGTGTCGGGGAAATAAGCTTCTATAAGCCATTGTACTCGTCTGTGAAGAGTCCGATGTCAGTGAAGAAAAGAATAAAGACAAACATAATAAATATGGGGGCAGCTGTGCAGTAAGCAGAAGTCTGAATTAAGTTGTATGGGAACGATTCATTCCAGTTCCAAGGACAACGGCAGGGTCTTGGAATGGGACTAGGCAGGAGATAGCGTTTTCTTCTGAGCTTTGATGACTAAGGAGGGTTTACCTGACAAAGGTACAGGCATGGCATTTCAAATAGAATTCAGCATGAGATGATGCTTGATGGTTTGGTACAGTCATAAGGTGGCCTTGTTATTGTAATTCAGGTGTCCTGAAGGCTTATGAGAAGGTTTGTCTAGTAACATAGCTCATAATACCTAAATCACAGAAGAGTCCTCTATGCCCATGAAGAGATGGATGGGTAAAGAATGTGTAGTGTATATACATGATGGAGCACAACACAACCAGCATCTGTAGGAAAATGGATAAATTTGAGAACATAATACTAAGTGAAATGAGTCGATCACAAGAGGCTAAATACCATGGTTTCTCTAGTATAAGATGCTCAAAATATAAAAAAAAATAATAAGGAGACATGTAAGTGAACAGGAGATAGACTCTGTAGAAATGGGAAGGAGATCTGGGGAAGGACAAAGACAGAGGGAAGATGGGGGCAGGGAAAGTAAAAATTATCAAGATGCCAATAACCTTAAAACTGAATCACTATGTGTCACAAACACACTAATAAAAAATTACAGAAAATGAACGATTGGTGAAACAAGCTTTTTTACTTTCAAGAGGAAGGCCAAGGCTTCCCTTCTAGAGGTGACATGGAGTGAAAACAATTTAATGAAGGTAGGCTTCTAACTCAAGAAGCTAATTTGAAGACGATTAATTCCAGCAGCAGATGACTAAGAGTTCTGTGACTCTACTAGTCCAAAGATGAAGTGCACTGGAGAATCACTGCACACACAGACTGCAGCTGCTCTGAAAGTCACTGGCAAGGTTGAGGGGAAGTGGGCCAAGCAAGGAGAAGTTGAAGCATTACAAGTTTGCCTGGCTCAGTCAGAATATTTCAAAAGCAAAACATAGACACCTAATTTAAAGGAGGGGAGTGGTAGAATCATACCTGGAGCTCAGAGAGTTCTTTTTTCTTTTAAATAGGCCTCCACATTTCTAGATGGGCAAAATTGTCAACTATACAGTCATTATATATGCAGAGACCTCTCTCTCCTCTCCCCTCCTCTCCTTTCATCTCCTCTCTTCTTCTTTCTCTTTTTCTCTCTCTCTCTCTCTCTCTCTCTCTCTCTCTCTCTCTCTCTCTCTCTCTCTCTCTCTCTCTCTCTCTCTCTCTCTCTCTTCGGAGTAGACACAATGTGGAATATCCTGACACTTCCACCTTTCTATCTTTTCTGATTCCAGTTCTGTGAACTTAAATCCCACTTATTTGATATGTCATTTGATTCCATTCTTTCCATTTTATAGGGTATTTTTCTTCATTGTTAAAAACTGGAATGTTAGCAAAGACAAAAACTCTCCTGGTTTCAATAATTCAAAATTATGTATTGCGTATCTACTATGTTCTAGTCACTATTCTAAGTGTTGTGATTATATAATAGAAGATGAAAGGGTTTAGTATAACATATATAATACATTTTAGATCAAAATCTCTTTTTAATTTTTGAATTATTTTGAAGAATCAGAAGTCTCGTTTTACTAAGGGAAATACATTGGTGGCATCATGCTTAAGAACATAAATCTGCCATGAAGAATAATATTTAAGTGCCTGTCCTACTCTTTCTACTTCTGTGGATGTGGAAAAATTACTTTATTGCTTTTAAATCTCAACTCTATTTCATCAATAACAATGGGAAAATACTGCTATCAACTCTATAGGTTTCTTTTAGTATATGTGCTGCCGAAGCGAGCACACTATAGGTTTATTTTAAGACTCACATGAGATAAATATTTAAACCTCAGCATAGGGTTAATGCTGGGTATTATTGCTAATATTTTAATTTTTCAAAGGAAAAATTGAAATAAAAAGATGTCTATCCTGCAAAATGATAAAATAAAAAACTTCACTAGATAGTCTTTCTTATCTATTTGAGTCATATTTTGTTTTTAATTTAGTCTGTAGTTACTACTTGAATAAATACAAATTAGTTACATTACTACCCAAATATTTAAGCAACTCCACTGAATATACAAAAGCCTATTTAATAGCTGTTACAGGCTAGAAAATTGCCATGGGGCCCATTTCAATTAATTCAAATCACTACATCAAATGGACAGCTGAAATCTGTTCACTTGTTTATATCTGATCTCTGTAATTCAGCTAGTAGGTCAGCTTGAAATTTGATTGTAAAGGATATGAACCCAAGAACAGCTTATCTTCTTAATTCTAGGAATGAAAATGATGAAAGACAGATGGCCCTATACAGACAAAGAAAGATGAATTTGTGTACAAGGTAGTGGTCTCAGAATTTTTTGGTGCAATACCTAGAAATTTCAGAAAGTAGGTTTTAGGCTTCTAAGTGAATTAATTTTAATGATATGATCGTAAATGTTGATAATATTATAGCATTACTAGTTTTTAACCTATACATATTTTAAATTATCACAAAATATCACATTTATTATTTTAAAATGCTCAAAATAATACAAAACTAGAAAAGATTTCCTTTCCTCTCTTCACCACTTCTGCTCTCTAGGTAGATACAATTATTAATAGCAACTATATATGTATTATTTCTCTGCAAATATTACATGCACATCTATACTCACATCCACAGACAGATATATTGAGACAGTAAGAAGATATACATTTACATAGTTTCTCAATAGGTTGTGTTTTTTCTTTAGTAAAATATCTTGAATAACTTTCAGAGTCAGTACACATAACTCTAACTTGTTAAATGACTACAAAACATATTCCTTTTATTCTATGTAATTACTGAGTTACTATGCCTAAGAAGCTAGGGATACAATAAATGAATGAAACTGTCCTAAATTCCTAACACAGTAAGAAAAATTCTACTGAGAACTGGGACAGATAATAAGTAATGTTCATATAATTAAAGAGTGGTGGATATTGTGTTAGAAGGAGAGGAGAAATAGGAAATGCAAGGTTGAGTGAGTTGGAGAATTTATTAAGTAGAATAATGTGTCATGGCCTCACCAAAATGGTGAAATTTAATAAAAGACTAGAAGAAGGTGAGAGAACAAGCCCTTGCATACACCCAGGAGTAGCAGCCACTGTAAAAGGAAACAACAGGTTCAAACTTCACGCTATGGCCCAAATGGCCCCCCAAACCCATCTGTTGAAACCTAGAAACAAATGAAATAGTACTAAGCATTGGTATTCTTTACTAGGTAACCAAGCTACGAGGGAAGAACCTCATGAGATTAGCAACATCAGAAACGGGGCTGCAGGAACTTGTCCTCTCATCCCACTGCCCTGAGGACACACACCCTTCCCTCTGGGAAAGGCAGCAATACGGCTCTGTTTTGGAAACTGGAAGAGCAGCCCTCATCGGCCACCGGTCCTCCTGGGACTTCAGCTCTGGAATTCCCAGCTTTTGAAACCAGGAAAAATAAATTTCCATTGTTTATAAATTACCCAGTCTGTGGCGCCTTT
This sequence comes from Thryonomys swinderianus, assembly GCA_004025085.1. Lineage (NCBI taxonomy): Eukaryota > Metazoa > Chordata > Mammalia > Rodentia > Thryonomyidae > Thryonomys > Thryonomys swinderianus. The sequence continues at coordinate 8,726 of PVIC010013254.1, forward strand.
TTTTTTTTTTAATGGCAGCACAAGTGGACTAAAATAAATTACAAGATTCAAGTGTAGCTGGCATGCTCCGGGAATGTCATGAAAATCGGTATGGAGAGGAATAGGCTGGTGCTGTACTATCAGAATGGTGCCCATTACGCACGTCTAGCTACTGAGCAAATACAACTTGAGAAATATTAAAGTGTAAGAAGACAGACCCCTTTGGATGGCTATTTATGGAAAGCATTTTTCTATTCATTGAATGCTGAATTTTTATACTGATTTCATGTTGAAATGATGTTTGTAAAACATCAGATTAAGTGCAACATGTTAATTTCTTTTTACTTTTAAATGCCCTGCTAAAATTAATTCACACATGTCACTAATTTGGATTACTCTGAGACAATGCTAAGTTAGAAAAATGGTGGCAGGTGTGTTTGGAGGGAAAAAGAAGGGACAGATCATGGGGCCATTTGTGATAGTTAAAAGACTGTATCAGTTTGAGGGAGAAATACCCAACAATTGTATCAGCGTAGTTCTGGATGTAGCTGAAGGAATTTACTAAAAAGAGAAAACTCATCCTAGGCATGAGTGTGCCTACCCACACGCTGAAGGGATGACAGGGAAACAAAGGAAGCTCACTTCTGCTTCCTTGGAGGAGCTCCAGCCTTCATCTTCACCTTGGACACTATCTCTGGGCTTTCTGCACAGACCATTCAACCTTCAACCCCAGGCCCTTCATCTTCCGGGATATTACACTGAGCTCCAGGCCTTTGCCTGGACCCCTCGGATCTGCAGTGCACAGAGCCCTGTCCTACTCTTCCACATCTGACCCTGCAGGTAGACACTGTAAACCAATCTCAGCGATTCTCATACATTTATACACCTTGTGTTAAATCTCTTTCTGGTGAAAACTGACTTATACATCACTGGAAAGGCACTAGCTTTTATCTGAGCAAAAAGAATAGCCTTTAGTGAGAGTGGACAGAGGAAAGACTGATCAGACTTATCTTCTGAGAGAATTACTTTGGTTTTCGAGTTGAGAATAAACTATAAGAGAACAGAGATACAAGGTGGTAAAAGAGTAGGAGTGGGGGCCAACAAGACTCTGTGATGATCTGGATGTGGAAGTAGGGAAGAGAGGAGCAATAATATAACTACTAGACTTCAAGTAAGCCAGATTGCCTTCCATGATGTGGTGGGGCTTAACTAATCAGTGGAAGGCACTTTTAAAAAGGCAGTGCCTCCCCCCCCCCCAAAAAAAAAGAGAAAATCTTGCTTCTGGACTGCTTTCCAACTTCAGCTGCAATGTCAACTCCTTCCCAATTTTCCAGTCTGCCAGATGGCCCAGGAGAATTTGGCTTGTTTGTTTGTTTTCAAATCACATGGGGCAGCTGTTTCAAATGTCTGTGTACACAGACACTCATATCCCAGTTTTTTTGTTTGTCTGAAGAAATCTTCTACCAAGAAAAGTAACAATTCTTCTCTTAGTACTCAAGCCCATGCCTCATCAAATGGTTATGAGCTTTAGAAAGTGTTTGGTTCTAACAGACATCATAGGAACTGTGTATATTGTCTCCTCTGATGTTTTTATGATTCGTCTCCAGACAGAAGGACATTTCTCACACTTACGTGTTGATTAGTATTCTCTGAAGCACTTAAAAAGATCCTCTTTCTGCCCTGTGGCCACCCTTGGACTCTCCATCCTGAACTCGGGAACAGTTCTGTGTCATTTCTTGGATGCCTTTTAAGGATTAGGACGAGGACTCCTTACAGGATGCCCCCAAGTGCTGGGGTAATGATCACTCAGGTACCACAATTCATCATTCGAAATCAAGTGTTCTCCAGACCAGCAATTTTGTTGGACACTCCTTCACTTATGCTACATTTTAGCTGTAGATTCATAATACATTTTAGGAGGAATTTTCTGACTCTTCTCATTTGTAATATGTAGAAGCTTGATATTTATCTTTTAGTCTATCATCTAATCCTCCACCTTTCCCCACCCCTCAAGGCAATCCTACTAAAATTTTGAACATCAGTTCAGATTTCACAGATACTGGAAGGATTTGACTTTTTTACAGTATTAAATATTTCAACATAGAACAAAGTTTACACACAAATATTTTTATTTCTTTATAGCTATATAATTTTATTATGATAACTATTACAAGTACAGCTTCTTAATTCTATTCCAAGAGCTTAGTGGTTTGTTATTCTAAATTATCCTTTTTCTTTTTTGTAGGTATATATTCAGATAGGCAGTAACCTATCATTTTATTAAATTTCCTTATTTTTAATTAAGTTGTTTTTGATGACAAAAAGTGTCATTTAATTTGCTTGGTTTTTAGAGATATACAATCATATTGTACAAACATTTTTTTCTCCTTCTTTTCAAATAAATGAATCTTGGGAAAGTAAGATCCTGGCTTCTCCCACCCCTTCCCTCTTTCTGAACCAACTGAGAACCAAAGGGATGTGAGCTGGAAGCATCTGGACAGACCTGGAGAACTAACCTATTTTGGGAACAAAAATGAAAAACTACTCACCATTGGAAGAACCCTAAAAGTTCTTCTGATACTGGCTTTGAATAGCATGGTTCAGTATCCTTTTGCAAAGACACAAATCCAATATTGCATGTTCATGCATCAGCATATGTACTATTGTCAAAATGGCCATATTACCAAGAGTGACCTACTCACTTGATGTAATCCCCATCAAAATACCAATGACATTATTTAGAGGACTAGAAAAAAATCTTAAAATTGTTATGGAAATGAAAGACCTAGAATAGCCAAAGCAGTTCTAAGTAAAAAGATCAAGTTTGGAGGAATTACCATATTGAATGTCGGATTATACTACAAGTCTATAGTAACAAAGGCAGCGTGATATTGGCTCAAAGACATATAGGACAATAGAGTAGAATAGAGAACACAGAAACAAACCTACAGAACTATACCACTATGAATCTGGACAACCAAAAGTATATGTTAGAGAAAAGGCTTTTAAAAATTGAATCTTTATTGGTACATTATATATACACATATGATCACACAATATTGAGAATTGGTGCCAGCATATGACAGAATTTAATTCTCATTTTTCCCATTCTCCCACCAACCTTCCAACTCCCCACCCCATGTACATAAGCTTTGTTTCCCTTTTTTATTACCATCATATTTTTTCTTTCCCATGTTATTTACCCCATAATTCATTTTCCCTTGAATATTTTCTATTTCCCAATATCTACCATATATTCTAGAGCTCATTTACATATTGTTTCTCTTACCAGAGAAAATATATGATAGTCACAGATCTGTGACCTATTTATTTCACTTATGAGTATGTCCTGAAGATGCATCCATTTGAATATAAATAACTCAAAGTTATCATTCTTTATAAGACAGCCTTTTTAATAAATGGTTCTAAGAAAACTGGACATCTTATAGAGGATTGAAACTAGATGCCTGCCTCTCACCCTGTACAAAAATCCATTTAAAATGTATCAAAATCTTAAGTATAAGACATGAAAACACTTGAAGTAATAGGCAGAGGCAAAAACATGTTGAACAGTACTCCAATCACACAGAGAAGAATATCAAGAATTAACAAATGGGATTCCAATAAGCTGAAGAGTTTCTACTGAGCAAAGCAAACAATTAGCAGAGTATAGACAGCCTAAGAATTGGAGAGAAGAAGCAGGGTGTAGTGGCTCACTCTTGTAATCCCAGCACTTGGGAGGCAGAGGCAGGAGGATTGCTGAATTCAAGACTTGCCTGGGCTACATAGTGAGCTCACTGCCAGTCTGAACTATAAAGTGAGACCCTATCTCCAAAAAAAAAACCACAAAAATATAAGAGAAGAAATAGAGAGAAAAGGGAAAGGAAAAGCAATGATATAAAAAGGATTGAATAAAAAATGGAAAGAGAGCTTTGCCAGTAGGAATAGGAACAATAATTTTTAGTAGCAGAGAGCCTTGGGAGGAAAGCAGGTGGAAATAGAACTGAGGTGTATTATGTGTAGGTACAAAATCTCCAAAGTAAATGTAAGTAACTATTATGTACTGGACACATGTACTAAGAAAAAAATGGGAGAAAATCTTTACCAGTTACTCTTCCAATAGATGGTTAATATCTAGACTATATAAAGAACAAAGAAAACTCAATACTAAAAAAATAAATAACCCAGTCAACCAATGGGCTGATGAATAAACATTTGCCAAAAGAAGTATTACTAATAGCCAAAACATAGGGAAAATGTTCACCACCTTTAGCTTCTAGGGAAATATAAATCAGAGTCACACTGAAATTAAGAATTACTTTAGTTAACAATACAATCAGTCCTAAGTGCTGCTTAGGATGTGGGGAGAAGAAACTCTTCTGTAGTGCAGGCAGGAACATCCATTCACACAGCCACCATGCAAAGCAGTGTTGAGGCTTCTCAAAAGACTGAACATGGAGCTGCCATTTGATCCAGCTACTCTGCTCTTTGATATAGACCTAAGGCATGTAGAGCCAGCATACTAGCATATTAAAGGGGTATCTGGGTAGCCATGACTATTGCAAGATAATTTGCAACAGCCCACATAGGGAACCAGCCTATATGCCCATCAACAACGAACTGACAATGAGCATGTGGTACATATACACACATCGGAGTCTCATGCAGTGCCAAGGAAGGACAAAATCCTCCCTCTTGAAGAGGAAAAGTGACAAAGCTGGAGATTGTTATGTTGACTGAGATGAGAAAGACAAATATTGCATGTTCTTAATACATGGAATCCAAGAATGAAAAGAAAGTAGAAGGCAGACTGTTATTAGACAAGAAGAAAGGAAATGGGCTATGTGCAGAGAGGAGTAGGAGGGGTGGATATGAGTCAAGTATTTTAGATGCATTAACCCCTGAAATAGGAGACCGGGAGGAGACAGCGAAAGGGGGCCATGGGAACGAAGTGACTAAAGTGTGTTATGTTCACGAACGGTTCTTTCAAAACATCTGAATAATCAATGGAAAGGGTTAAAACACAAGTATTGGGACAAATGACAAAGGAAAAGACAATGTGAAACCTGAAGAGAAAATGTAAAGAAGACAGAGAGATTTAGGAGATTTTGTGGGGAAAGGTGGGTGAGAGAAACAGAAGAGATCTAAGACAACTGTGGAAGGTGCTAAATAACTGGAAAGAAAGTGATATGGGAAGTAGAATTTTTTAAAGAAGTTTTCTTGTTAATATGAATGCAGCCATCTGCTTCAAAATTTCTCCTCCCATTGCTTTTTTTCTTTTTTCTTTCTTTTCTTTTTTTTTTTTTTGAGATAAACTTGAATCTTTAAAAAAACACTAACTAGAGGATATGCCAGAGATTGAACATGCCACTGGGAAGTGTTTCAGGAGAAGAAAAGGTAGTAAAAGGAAGTGAAGTAATAATCAAAACTGAACAATATATAAGAGGGAAAAAGTGCTGATCCTTCAGAAATCTCATGTTGAGGAAAGAGAAAAGTATTCCTTGGTGACATTTCAAGGACAAACCAACACAAACAGCAAGGTATCTCATGCAGTAAGAAAACTGCAATAGCAGATTTTAGAATTGCAACTGGGGAAAGAAGCCAACAGAAACATGGGACACTGAGAAGAAAGGACTGTGGTTCCTGAATCTTCTACAGGCCAACAACTCACTGAGGGCCTAATTTTGCTGTAGCTGTTGACATCCTGGGATTCTCTTACCGTAGGCTTTTCATTTCAGAAGACATTTCTACCTTGTGTATTTCAAAAGCTTTTTCGGTACCATGGATCAAATTCAGGGTTGTAGGCTTGCCACCCGGGAGTGGTGCCACTGGGCCACAGCCCCAGCCCCAGCCCACTTCCTCTTCTTTTCTGTTTTTCCATGAATACATCTTTGTTTCTTTGTTTTGTATATGCTGCCGAAGCGAGCACTGTTTCTTTGTTTTGTCTTCACAGTTAGATTTGACAGAGATAAATGCGCCCTTATCTCTCTGTATGTATGCATATATGTTTCTAAGGTATCTGGTATTTTATGCCAGAAAATAATTCAAGACAATGCAGTAATCTTGGCAAGCATTATTTCAGTAGGATTACTTCTACTTTGTATATAAGGAGTTTACTGTCATGTTCTTTCAGTTATTAGAAGATACATTACACACATAGAGTAAAAGGGATATTAAGAGTCAGTGCTTCCTGTCTTTACTTGCTACTACGTTCTTCATTTAATAGCTGAAAATTACTAGACATAAGTATAGTAATTATCTGAACACCAACCAGGGATCATGTCATCGAACTGATTATTTTAAATTGCTGTTGACAGAACCCACTCCTACTAAACAAAACAATAATGTCTCACTTCATGCTGAAATTTTTCAAATTATACATTTTTCTCTCTTCAAACAGGTCTAATAAGTGATTTTATTTTGCAATTTCTCATTCCAAATTTGTAGAACTTAATTTGAGACAATCTGGGAAATGTGCTCCAACACAAGGAGATATGGTTGGGATATACTTTGTACACTGTTTTGTTTGTAAGCAAAATATTTTAATAAGGAAGGCAACATCTTGTTTTTGCTGGAAAGTATTACTGGGATTCAGTCACGTGTATCTTAATTTTATAATTTATATGCCTTGTTGCGAGGCAGATATTTATCTAAATCATTTAAATCTCACTCTCTTACATTTTAGAGACATTTAGTATTGAGATACTCCCTGTGTAACACCACAGATTAAAAGTTAATTAAGAAGTTAAAGAAGGAAAAAAACAAATTACTTGTTCCATAAGCATTTGTTTCATTTTTGGCAGATTAAAACTGAGGAAGTAGAATAAAGACTTGAAAGTCAGAAATATTTTGAAAAATCATGATTGTTTTCTTCCTTATATACTGAGAAGTGCCAAGTTAATTAGAAAAGTAATGTATTTAGTGATGCAAGATGGGCTAATGGATAATGAAATTGTGCTTGTTCATTGGGATTACTTTCTAACTTCGATGCTTTTAAAGTTCTACACAAATTATCCCTCAAAGTCACCCATTATAACTAGAAATTCTCATGCAATTTCAAATGGAATAATATAGGAGAATAGGAAATTCAGTGCTTTCTTTGGAATTTAAAAAATATATATCCCAGATAAAAATAAATTTAATAAAGTGACTTTACATATCTAATCTTACACTACTGTGACTTAATGGGGGCATCCTGCTTAGAGGTTGCAGGCATTAGGTATCCTGTATGTACTCTGTCACTTCCTTTCCATGAATATCACTTTCTATATCACTACAGATGCTTCCTGCAGCAGTGCTGTTGTGGAAAATGCTTTGTATATGAATATTATGGATCTCAGAAAATCTCCAGATCAGGGCAAATATTTTTAGCCTTCCCCAAGAAAACACTCTTAATTGTCATCTGTTTATATTGAGCTTTTCAGGATAATAGACACTGTAGTTAATGCTGAAAAATTACTGCCATTAAAAGATGTCTTACTCACCTCAGATTAGCACAGTCAACAATATCTTTGGGTTGACATAACATACATAGTTATGTAAAGAGCAAGGAACAAAAATATTGTCAGACATACAGAGTCATTGTGAGAAGTTCAAGCTCCTTCTTTTATTCTTCAGACCTAGTTACATCCAACAAAATGTTATAGACTCAGCACGCCACAGAGTTCCACTCTCATAGCCGCAGGCAGAGCGGCTGGCCTATACTTCCTTTTTTAATTCGAATCTGTACTGGTACATTATATCTGCACATCACGATTACGCTCAACACTGAGAACTTGTACCAGTATATGACACGACTTAATTCTCACTTTTCCCCTTCCCCTACCCACCCCACAATCCCCCACCCCTATATGCACAAGCTTTTTAATTGGGGTCTGTCAGAACTTTAAAAATTAACTTTTCAAAGGAAATAGGTTATTATTGAATTTCCTATTTTCTGCCCTCTAATGCTTTAGAACACATTGTAATAGGAAAAATGAGAAATTACTTCATCATTTAACTTTTGAATTCCACTTGCCACATATGCAAAACTAAAACCCTTAACTATATCACTAGTGACATGTATTTAATAAAATCTAAACTGTGAGATAGGCTTTCAAACCACCTAGGGCACGAATAATGGTAAGAACAGAAGCTTTGGCCTGGAGAGTGAGAGCCTGTCCTGGGAGTCTGTCATCTCTGGTACTGCGTCCGTTCAAGTCACGTCTCTGAACCTCCTTTTGACCACGTGTACTGCTGTGATCGGTACAGGAACAAACATGTGTTACCTTGGACCGGGGTTCAAAACCATTTGTGCGCGACACTGAAATAACATTGGGTTCTGAAGCACCGCTAGCGGGTTCTGCACAGACGCAGCCTTTGTACGTCAGCTATGATGCCCCGGGAGGCTTTTCTTGCTCCGCATTTCCGCACCACACTCGAGTTACGCAAAGAGAAGTCCTGTGCGGTGAGGCTACACAGGGGTCCGGAGCACCTGCTCCTTCATTGAAGGGCTGACATGCCTCTAAGATTTCATATGAATTCCACATTTCTCCTTATACAAATTTAAAGTAAAATTAATTATAGCTCAAATGAGATGAAATTTGAATCCCTACCTAGTTCAAATAGAATAGCTGCCTTCTATATTTTATAATGTATCTCTATCCATGCTGGAATTACATTTTTTTCCTCCAAATAAAATAAAAATTTTGGGGGCTGCTCTACAAAAGGTTTGGTTTTTATACTTAGAGCATGTTGGGGTCTCATCTGAACACTGCTAAGGTCTGGGATGGGAAAGACCACGAGACCTGCTACGATGAAGGCAGGAGGAGGCGCGATCACTGAAGAGACACTTCTGGTTTCCAACAGCTGCCTGTCTACCATGTGACTCAACTACTTCGCTACGGTAGAAAAGGCATTTTATAGGAAACCAGTACTTTGAGAAGTTTGGTTTTTCTGGTCCCTCTGAGTTCATTTCAGAGTATTTCTTCGGGAGGGAGCTCCGCTGTACTGAGCAAGCACAAGGGTAAGTATGAAAAGAAAAATCAGCATTGCACAGAGATTGGACAACAACATATCCAGGTAGAACAAAGTTAAATTCAAATGGGAGGACAGAACCTTGCATTTTCGTATTAAAAATAACCCTTCTGGAGAGAAGTCACATTCTTACTTTTAGAACATAAAAAGGAAAGAAATACCCCCAAAAACCAGGTCTGGAGGAGAGAGATCATCTGTGGATTCCTACAGGCAGTGCCGGGGTCCGGGCAGGCAGCTGCTCAGGTTTCCGGGCAGGAATACTCGGAAGTGAAGCACTTGCGCCCAGGGACAAGGAGTCTGCGTCCTTCCCTTCGCCCTGGTCCGCCCGCTCCACATTACACGGGGCAGGGAGAGGAGCGCCACCCTAGCCGAGGCCAGAGACGTCGGGACGGCCCATTCTCTCTTCAAGCCAGGTTATCTAATGGCCAAAAGAAACCAATCGACAAGCTCCTTGTCCAGTTAACTCAGTTTCTCACATGAAGCACTAAAGGTGACAGCTTTTAGAAATAATGTTAATATTATATTTGCATTTAAGAAACTTTCAAATGACTTCCTTTCTCCGTGCAAAAAGTCACACCAATAAAAAAAACATTTTCACAAAAATAAAAATGTCTATCATTGTTTTCACTGACATGAATAGAACTTGTGTTCCACTCCATATCTATTAATATGCTATATTAAAATTATATTTCAAGAAGCCGAAAACTCTTCTTATTAAATGAATAGAAATACGTTACAATTAAGTCTGTCTCTTGGGGAAAATTTCCCAAGTATGGTTAACAACGTAGGATAAAAATTCTGCGACGTGCCGCTGCTGTGCCTGACATCTGATCACCAGAAGAGAGAGAGAGAGAGTCGTGCACATCAGCCCTGAAGGCTGAGCACCCTCGGGATGTCAGCTGTCAGGCGGGGGGGGGGTGCCCCTCGGGGTGTCAGTGATCTTGCTGACTCCGTTGAAACCGAGTCTCTCCAAACTTTGTCAGCATGGGTCACTTAATCTAGGTGCCAAAAAAGTTGTATCTTCAGATTTATGTTATTGTAAAACTAGATGCAAATTAGAGTGTTACAGCAGATATAGTTCCTAATTTAGAAAGCAAAATGAAAGCACGCATACACGTGCATACACACACACAACAGGGAATAGAAAAATTCTGAATTGAATAATGTGGGAGAAAAACAACGAATAGAAAAGCACTTGAGCTCGGTACAACTAGCTGGCTCTTCCATCATTCAGAGAATGAGCTTCTGTACGATTCCTATAGGGAGCACTGGTGAAAGTTTTGTTGGCAATTCTACTAAGCCTCTTTATTTCTACATCAAGATTTTGAAAAATATTTCTTTGCTGGGCTGGAGATTTAGCTCAGTGGTTCCTGAGCCTGCTTAGCAAGTGCAAGGTCGATCCCCCAGTAACCATATACCACAATACCAGCCATTGTGACTCACACCCACCAGCAATCAGTACCACATACCACAGTGCTGGGTGTGGCGGCTCATGCCTACAATCCCAGCACTGGGGAGGCAGAGGCAGGAGGATTGTTGAGTTCCAGGCTTGCCTGGGCTACATAGTGAGCTCAGGGCCAGCCTGAACTACAAAGTGAGGCCCTGTCTCAAAAAAAAAAAAAAAATATATATATATATATATATATATATATATATATATATATATATATATATATATATATATATATATCTATATATATATATGGTGAATACTGTTGCCAAATGCCATCCAAGAAAGTCAGCTTTTGCGGAAACATTGCTGTGTGTCTTCACCCATCTCACCAATGGGATCTGGCACCACTTGGCTTCTGCTCCTTCCTCAGTCAGAATAATCAAGAAAGGGAAACGTCTTGAATCACTTCAGGACACTGGCACGGCCACAACAGCACAACCGAAGACACTCAGGATAATGACATTCAGAACTGCTTCAGAAAGTCACTCTGACCTGGATTACTGTATTGTATGGAAATACAGCATACATTTATGTGTTTATTTAAATGTGAGGTGCAGCTAAAATTCATCAACTCATTTATTTATAAAATATGTACATTGATTTAAAAACTTATCAAATAAAGCTATAGAGTAAATCTTGATACAGATAGTAATAATAACCCAGAACTAGGTTCTTTATGAGATTTTAATTTCATTATTTCATGCATACAGGTAATCATTCAAAGATATTTTTTAGACTCCTATTCAAAGTTAGGATTCAGTCTGTAAAGAGAAATGTGAGGGCCAGGGATTTAGCTCAAGTGGTACCACATCTACCTTGGAAGCACAAGGGCCTGGGTTCGGTCCCTGATACCACCAAAAAAAAAAAAGAGAATCTTTAGAAATGTGAAGCAAACAGATGCTGTGCCAACTTTACAGAGCTTACAGGCTGTGTGAAGAATTTGAACTTCTGTCAGTGACTATCCCAGTGAGATTATGCATAGTGGAGCTTATGTGAGGCAGTGATCTCAGTGCTGAGATCTAAAGAACTGTAATTGTTTTCTAGGTGGTTGGGAAGAAAGTGATAAGCACAGCAACATATACAGAGGCCCTGCAGAAGGTACAGGAGATAGTCTCTCCTTTTCTGAAAGATGGCACGTGCTCGTAGCCAGCCACTCTACTGTTTTGCCATTTAGGAACCCAAAAGTCTGACAGTCTTGTTTCATTTTGTCCTGTTTCTCTTTTTTTAGTCCAAAGTAATGCTGAAATAACCCAGCACTACCACTGGCTTTTGCTGAAATGGGTGATTATCAAGGAGTGACACTCATAGTCTCTGTATGGAGTTACTGCCTGGAACGTTCTTGATGAGTTACAGTTTCATCTGCTCAGTGATCCCTATGGCACATAAGATCTCTCTGCTCATATTTTCTTATAAAGAGCAAGAAGAAACCAAGCCAAGGGATAGGGAATTTAGATCAATGCTTCTGGCATCTGCCTAGCAAATACAAGGTCTAAAGTTCAATCCCTGGTAACCCCATACCACAGTGCCAGGCATGGTGGGTCATGCCTGTAATCCCAGCACTCGGGAGGCAGAGGCAGGAGGATTCCTGTGAGTTTGAGGCTAGCCTGAGCTACACAGGGAGCTCAGAGCCAGGCTGAACTACCAAGTGAGACCCTGTCTCAAAAAAAAAAAAAAAAAAAAAGGAAGAAAAGAAAACCTTAGACTTTCTTATAAATGACTCAACTTTATTCTTTAGAGTTGAGTAGTACTCCATTCTCTCTATATACATTTCCTTTATTCATTTTTCTGTTGATGGACATATAGACCATTTCCAACATTTAGCTACTATGAATTACACAGCTATAAATATGGACTTGCATGTTTAATACCATATATTTTAATCCTTTTTGGAAGATAAAAGCAGCATAGTTGGATCATTTTGAAGAAACAGATTTCAGCCTATCCAAATTTGCTTCCTGTGCTCCTGTTTGGCTCTCCGGTTCCTTACTTGGATGTCACCCATTTGGCAGGCCCTTGTTATCTCACTTGGATCTTGTCAGTCCTTCGTGGGTTAGCTCTACCTGTGGTAGTGATACGGAGGAAGCAAGCCTGGCTCCCCACCTAAGACGTACCTGAAGTGAATTCTCTAAAATAGAAGAATGAATTTTAGGAACTACAGAGGTGAAGAGTGGGAGAAAACTTTGAGAAAGGAAGCTTTTGCCTAAGAGAGAGGCAAAAGGAAGACCTGAAAATAGGAGACCTATCCATCTCACTTACCAGTGGGCTTTTATGTAGCAAAGCCATGAGATAAGGTGGGTTTAAGGTGGGACAAAAATACAGTCAACCAATAACAATGCATATATAGTAACTTAGGTAACACTGTACAATGAGAAATCACAGAATGTACAAAACCATGATCAACCAATAAGATTACAACAAATATAATTGCTCAGGTAACACTGATTAAATGGAGATCCAATGAGAAATCAAGTCATGTAACAATCATACAGGAATTTTGATCTAGAATCTTTTCCCATTAAAGTCATTGGTGGGGCTATTTAAAATATCAAATCCTAGGGAGACTGGCACCTTACTTAGAATATCAACCACTGCTGTTTATAATATGTGGGTGTGGTAGCTTTTTTCTCTGGCAACACTAACCTCCAAACTGGCTTCTTTGTGGGTTTTCCAGGACCGCCCTAACTGCCTGTAAAATGTCTAGCTAGCTAGCTTTTTACCTATCACAGTAGCACTACAGGGATTGTTAAAGCTTTTTGGTTTATATATTTAATTCATTCATATCTTGGAATTTCCTGTAATGAGAATGACATAAACTATGTTTTAGTCATTTTTCCTCTCAATGCTGAGACAAAATACCCAACACCCAAAGTTGGAGGAGGAGGAGGAGGAGGAGGAGGGGTTTGCTTAGCTTACAGTTCATAGGAATTTCAGTCCATCATTGGCCAGCTCCAAGGCAGGGATGGCAAACAGGAATGGCAGAGCAGAAACAATATGGTGGGACAGGCAGCAATGGCAACAAGGGGGAAAGTTTTAAAGGCATCTTTCTGCTCCTTTTATCTTATTTAGACTGCAGGGATTAGGGTGGTGCCAACCAATGACACAACCGTAGTGGTTTAGTAATCACATGCTCTCCACCTCAGCACCACACATTCTAGATTCACCTGTGGAGAAAAACCTCCAACTCCATATACATGAGGCTCTGGGGGATATCTAAACACAAACCATAACATTCTTCCCCTGGCCCCCCAAAGACTCATGCATAATCCTTTATACAAAAAAACATTTAGTCCATCTCTAAGAGTTGCAAAAATCCTAACAGTTTCTGCATTGCTGAAAAGTCCAAGGCCAAAGTCTCTTCTGAGATTTAGGAAAACTTTTAGCTGCAAAGAAAGTCAAACACTTCCAGCATTTGATGATACCAGAGAGACATTCCCATCCCAAAAGGTACAAACAGGAGGATACAAAGAAATGGGACCAAAGCAAGTCCAAAATCCAGCCAGGCAAACAGGGCAAACATTAAGTCCCATTCCATGTGTAGCACCCCAGGCAATCTGTGACAAAATGCGTGCTCTACCCTTACAGCACTTCTGGTGGTTGTAGCTTTCGTAGATTCTCACTTGGACTGGCTCTGTTTCTTGCTTGCAGTTTTCCTCAGGCCAGGGCCTATTAACTAAATCCTGAGGAACAACTTCCCTAGGCTGCCACCATTTTGGAACAGCTTTCTTAGGCTGCCACTGTTCTGGAACATGGTGCTCTGGGGCTTTCTTCTCAAAGCAGAATCGTCCACTTTTACAACTCTGAGACTGCAAAGAGTGGAGTCCTGATGTTTCCTGTGATGCCCTCAGGCCATCTTTTCTATTTTCTTGTTCCATTCTCAGCAATCAAGATCTCCTCTGCTTTATCTATGTTTTCAGTCATTCTGTTGGGCCCTTTGCTCTTGATTCTCAACGTAGATCTGACTAAAATCTGCAATAGTAGCCATCCCATCCCCTCAATATTCAACTGCCTTGAAATTTCTTCTTAGTCCACTGCCCCTAATCTCAATCTCAGGCAAAATCTGTGGACAGGAACAGAACACAACAAACTTTCTGCCAAGTCACAACACACATCATCTGGAGTCTAACAACCAATGCAGTGCTTCCCACCAGAAATCTCCAGCCTTGTCTTTACAAGCTTTCTGTTCTTCTGGGCTCTGACCAGACTCTACTATACAGAACAGCCTAAGATGTTCCATCTCTACTTCTTCAGCTGGCATCTCTGAAAATTTAGCAAAGTCTGTGAACATGGGTAAAACACAGAGAAACTTTTTTCTAAGTCATACCACACACCATCTGGAGTCCAGTAACAAAAAGCAGTCCTTTTACAGCAGAACCCTCCTGAGCCTGGGCTTTACCAGCTTTCTGTTCTTCTGAGCTCTAAGAAGAATCTACCATACAGAACAGCCTGAAGCTTTCCAGCTCTGCCTGTGTAGGCCACATCTCTAAATCTTTCCTAACTCTCCCCCTTCCCACAAGCGAGTTCCGACAGCTTGAAACCACATGTTCAGGTAATGTCACAGCAATGACTTCACATCTCTGGTACCAAATTTTTGTATTAGTTACTTTTCTCCATTGCTGTGACAAAATATCCAACACCTGAAATTGGAGGAGGAGGGTTTTATTTGGCTTACAATTAATTCATAGGAATTTCAGTCCATAATCAGCCCATACCAAGGCAGGGATGGCAAACAGGCACCATAGAAGAGAAACCACATAGTGTGCACCAGGCAGCAATGGCGACAAGGGAGAAAGTTTTAACAGCATCTTTCTGCCCTTTTTAAAAATCATATTTAGACTAAAGGAATTAGGGTGGTGCCAAACTAATAACTTACATGTACTGGTTTAGTAATCATATGCCCTTAACCCCAGCATCATACTTGCCAGATTTAACTACCTGTGGAAGAAAAGTCCCACCTCATCTGCCTGAGGCTTTGGGGGACATCTTACACAAACCATAACACTATATAAGTGGTCTTTTATATATGTAATTCTCCAGTCTTCTGTGGGATTTAACGAGTGCTAATTCTGTCCTCTAGGTTTATGGGTAACACTGATTACTTCATCAAATCCTTGCATAGGAACATGATGACAAAATGTTGTTTTTTGTGTTCTGGCTGAGTAGCCCAGATCACACCTCACAGATACTAGGGCTGCCCAAAAGACCAAAGTCCATGTTCCCCAAATGTGCTCAGAGATTTACATGAATGAAAAGTATTCAAGATTTCTGGAATCCTTAAAATACACTGAATTAGCATGTTTTGACCTAGGAACCAAGACTCCATTTAATCACAACCTTATTAGATGATTCATAAACACTAAAGCCACAGAATCATTTCCCTGAGTTGCTCTTCATTATCCAGACAGTTACCTTGTCCCTAAAGAAAAGCGGTTCCCGCCTATGGTTCCATTTCTCACCTCGCCCCATCATCTGGAGCTCACTGAGAGGGCTCTCGCCATGCTCTGTAACAGGGCCCCAGCTGCCATGTAAGCTGCAGAGATCAAGCCCCATTTAAAATAAAAGCTTTACTAAAAGGAATAAAAAATTCGAGATGTAACTTGTACCAACTGTGATAATGTGAAATATGAAAAATATGACGCACTGCCCCTTTGCCATTACCCTCCCTGAAGTTTAGCTGAAACATATATGTTAAAAATACTATTTTTATATATTTGTCCATCAACCTTTTCTTAATACGCAATATATCTTCCATTGCTTTTGTATTTTTCAAACCATGTTTCTGTAAAACATATATTAGTAAATGATGACATTTTTAACATTTGTTTCCCCCTTTGACTTGAATTTGACATCTGTAATATAACTGCTTTTGAGTCATTAGTTCCATGTTCCTCTAGTCCTGCCCCGCTGGGACTCTGCCCTCAGGAGTGCCCAGGGCCGTCACCAGCTGATCCGCAGAGAACTCACACAGACTGTGAGAGACTGCTGGTTCCCAGCTATGCGCCATGGAGCCCAGAGAATGGACAATTACAAAAACGGTTACAGAGGCTTAGAAAAAAGACACTGTGGTGGGCAACATTCACCCATAGCATGTATTTTAAAGTTTATAATTTATGTGAACATAAAGCTCCACTATCATTTAGCAATATAAATATATCTATAATAGATGTAGCATAATACTCAATTCATTTTTCATAAATATAATTTATTTACATAGAGACACACATATAAAAATTTCCCCCAAAATAGTACTCTATTTTTTTTTTTTTTTGAGACAAG
This sequence comes from Thryonomys swinderianus, assembly GCA_004025085.1. Classification (NCBI taxonomy): domain Eukaryota; kingdom Metazoa; phylum Chordata; class Mammalia; order Rodentia; family Thryonomyidae; genus Thryonomys; species Thryonomys swinderianus. The sequence continues at coordinate 25,446 of PVIC010013254.1, forward strand.
TTCTTGCTTTGTAGTTCAGGCTGGCCCTGAGCTCACTATGTAGCCCAGGTAAACCTCAGCAATGTTTCTGCCTCTGCCTCCTGAGTGCTGGGATTACAGGCGTGAGTCACCACACCCAGCACTGTATGTGTGGTACTGATTACTGGGTGTGAGTCACCACGCCCACTACTGTTGTATATGGTTACTGGGGATTGAACCAAGGACCTTGAGCTTGCTGGGCAGGCACTGGAACCACTGATCTAAATTTCTGACCCAACACTATTTTTGAGACAAAACTCAAGAGACTTCCAAGTCAAAAAGCACAGGAAGTTTAACAAAAATGATAAGGAGGGAAGCCAATCATTTAGACAATCTAGATTTTTAAAAAGCCAAATATTATTGGAGAATCAAGATGTTTTTGCTCAAATGATAAAGATCAAGACTATCTTTAATCAAAAAGACCCATTTAACTGTTTCTTTTAGTTAATAGAGGTAAGCCTTTTCAGATGCTTTAAGTGAATTTTTACTTTGGAAAATGTCTAAACTACTAAGTTCTCAAATATCACCAACAGGAATAATGGATAAGTTGTTTGTTCCTTTCTTAAAAGCTAACTAGCAAACTGTCCCTGAGTGATTATGATTTCCAAGGCCCTCTGAAGGCAGACACATTGCTTGGGACAAACTATAGCAGAGAAGATGAAACATACCAGTGCTTTATTAAGTAAAATGACTAAAACTATGTTTACAGCCTTCCTTAAAATTATTTTAGAGAGGGCCGGAGGGTTAGCTCAGTGGTTCCGGCGCCTGCCTCACAAACGCAAGGTCCTGAGTTCGATCCCTGGTAACCACATACAATGCTGGGCGTGGAGACTCACGCCCATAGTGAGCTCAGGGCCAGCCTGAACTACAAAGTGAGACCCTGTCTCAAAAAAAAAAAAAAAAAAAAAAAATTAGAGAACTGAATTAGAACTTTTTTTTTTTTTTTTTTTTTTTTTAGACAGGGTCTCGCTTTGTAGTTCAGGCTGGCTCTGAGCTCACTATGTAGCCCAGGCAAGCCTCGAACTCAGCAATCCTCCTGTCTCTGCCTCCTGAGTGCTGGGATTACAGGCGTGAGCCACCACACCCAGCCTAGAAATTTTTAGTGATTTATATATTGGAATTATACACTGACAAAGTTGCTGTGACAATTTTCTTGATATTACATTTTTGGGGGAAGAAATTAGAACAATAAAGGGAATAGAACAATAAAGGAAACGTTGACATAGAGCTGGGTATGCAGCCCCATGGAAGCACACTTCCTCACATGTGCAAGGCCCTGGACTTGACTCCACAAAACAACAAGGAATCGGATAAGCAGTATATAAATTAAGACTGTGATTTACTATATGAGTATATAGTAAATGGGTATATGTTTATATATGGTATATTTACATATCATATTTAGTATTATAGATACTCAAATGCCCTACATTGTTTTCTAATTTTTCAAAGAGTTTTAATAAAAGTCTCATTTCAGTTTCAGATACCATGAAATCACACCAACTGCCTAAACAACTAAGCCACTGCCTAGTTTCTTCTGATGAGTGAATTTCCAGTATGAAGTCTGCTATTTTCATAGACCTAGGTCAGAGCGGTAATCAAATAAATGAAAGTCTAACTTTGTGATCAGAATTTCCTTCTCACTTTCAGTATATTAATTTTTCTTTGAGTTATCCACTTGATCTCTAATATTTAGAAAAATACACAAAGAACAATCCTACCAGTTGCTGGAAGAAAGAAATTCAAGCAGCTAAAAACCTGTGCTCAGAGGGTCCAGTGCTCCCGGGAGAGGAATGTTAGCGGGTGATGCCTGTTCAGTTTCCTTATTAAATGCATACAGGTGTGAGTAGATTGTTGGTATTTGCTGGGGACATGAGAATTTGTTTCTGAAATGCCCTTCACAAGATGTCCTAACTAGAGAATCCAGGATCTATAGGCTCTGCTCCCTGGTTATGTAAGCTGACAGTTATGTGAATCTGGAGCTACTAAATAGGAGTTTTCATCATTTCAGTGTTCCCACCACGTGAAGTGATCCCAAGGTCCTCTGGGGGAGACCTCATCCAATGTTCTTGGCCACAAATGCGTACCTAATGTGGAGACAGTATCTGAGATGCTGCCTTTGTAGCATCAGGCTCCTGTCTCCAGTGTGACCTTTATTTTTTAAAACATTTAGCAAGCATTAATACTGGGTAAGATCTCAGAGTCTTATAAGTTTGGCTTGAAAATCCATTCCCTCATGTAGATGACTACCCTGAGGTGCTTATAAGACTTTTTAAATCGATATTAACAGAGTAAAATGGTGCTATATTTTAAAACTGCTCTCTAAATCAAAGTCCTTTTTATTCCTAAGTACTTTGATCAACATAGGCAGACAAATTTGGAGGAAACAAGCTTAGAATTACATTGCTCTCCACAACAGCAAAAGCTTTTTGGACTTTGCAATACAAAGAAAGAGCTGAGTGTGGAGTAGACACAGCATGGGAGAGAAGGAGACACCAGAGCATGCTTCGTGTACGCGCCAGTCTTCAACAAGGACTGCCAGACCTCAGCGAACTGTGGGGCTCTGTGTAAGATTTGTAAGAACTCATCCAAATGATTTATCTTTCCTATGCTGAGACTGGGAGAAGAAGACAAATTTTTGGAATGAAAAGAAACACAAGTCCCCCAAATTCTTCTTAATGTAATGAAATTGGGATTTGAGACCAGTTTAATTAGCTCCCTAAGAGGTGAAAGATTTCTGACAGGTTTTCATATACTTTTATGTGTTTGTATATAGGTGACATGTTTTTATAATGTTTAAATTTTCACCTAGAAATATTTCAGAAAATTTATCCTTCTGTGTGAAAACACTGGAAAAATCTATATCAGAGCAAAGGCTTCTGCAAAGAGAACACATAGATTTGCAAGGAGGAGGTCCAGAAGAGAATCAAAAGGAAGGGACAGTGCCCTTTGGAAAGCATTTGGGGAAGGAAGAAAAGCATGTCGGAATAATTTAGACTTTACAAGATAAAATAAAAACCACTGAATGACTAATAACTCATTACCTCATAGCATTCTCCCTCCTCAAACAAATCTACTCGATAAAGAAATTATGCTTTTTCACACTGAAAGCATAGGGCATCTTTTTTTTTGTTTTGAGACAGGATGCTACCATGTAACACTGTCCTTAAAGTTGCTCTGTGAGCCAGGCTGAATGTGAGCTCCTAATCCTTCAAACTCGGGCTCACAAGTGTTGAGATTATGGATAGTACCTCCAAGCTTGGCTGCAGAACCTTCTGAACCTCAGGAACCAATACAATTCAGTCTTGACCATTATAACAGAGAATCATAATCTTTATTTATTAAAACTACTATCAAAGTAAACCTGATTGAAAATCTAGCCAATTCAGTATTACAGTGTTTCTTTCACACCCTAGCAAATTCAAAGATGAAAAGTAGGAAAACTGTAACTGAATGCTTTAATCTAATTATCCTGCATTAAGCATTTTTAAAAATTCTTTATTGGTACAATTTATATACATCTCACAATCACACATAACATCGGGGAATTTGTATCAATATATGACACAAGTTAAAAGTCTCATTTTTACCCACATTACTACCCAACCACACCTCCCCACACCCTATATACATGCTCTTTTTTTTTTTTTTTTTTTTTTGAGACAGGGTCTCACTTTGTAGTTCAGGCTGGCTCTGAGCTCACTATGGAGCCCAGGCAAGCCGCCGCGAATTTAGCAATCCTCTTGTCTCTGTTTCCCGAGTGCTGGGATTACAGGTGTGAGCCACCACGTCTGGCATTACATGCTCTTTTATTTTCTTTCAGGATCATATTTATTCCTTCCCCTCATTACATTCCCACACAAATGTCCTTTGGAAACTTCCCATTCTACAAAAACTTATACTTTCTAGAGCTCATTTGCATCTACAGGTGCTCATATCAAAGAAAAGATCTGGTATTTGCCTATCTGTGATCTATTTATTTCACTTATTTGTGTGTTCTCCAGGTGCATTAAGCATTTTGAGATATACAGAGGAAAAATTGAAAAAGATTGATTCAGAAAATCAAAAGCTAAGAAGAAAAATTAAGATATAATAAGATGAAGTTATATGAAAAAAGAATAAGAAACTGTAAGGTGCCTAAGGAAGAGCAGATTTTAAAATCCTATAATGTTTCATTAAAAGTTAATTTAAAAACAGGAAGAAATTAAAATATGAAAAGAAACAAAAGGTCCAGAAATAAAGTGATTAAAATGGGACATAAGTAAAGGAGATCAAAAGAAGTAAAACAATGGAATATAAATAATTTTAAGGAAAGAAAGAGGGGAGGTATTGTGTAGGAAGTAGGTGGGAGTATATCATTCAAAAGTGTTAATAGTATAGTAACATGTTAAAAAGAAAGCACATGGTTAAGGAGATTAAAAAATAAATGGGTAAAATGTTAACTTCTAGAACAAAAAAAATACAGTTGCTCCTAAACACCAAAATAATTTTTAAAAGAACCAAAGGACTCAATTTATATAGAGTAAGACAGCATACACAATACACATATTTAATAAGTGAAATAATATAAAAGAGCTATACTCAAATATTTAATATTTTGAATAAAGGTAAATAAAAAGGGACTTTAACTTGTTTAATAGGGAAGAATACAAAAATATTCTATATAGGAGACACATATTAAAATAATCCAGAGACCCAGATTAAATTTTCACCTAAAAATATTTCAGAAAATTTCACCTTCTGTGTGAAAACACTGGAAAAACCCGTATCAGAGCAAAGGCTCCATGGTGTGGTTTCTTCATCTGCCTGGCAAGCACAAGTTCCTGAGTTTGGTCCCCCACAACAACATACCACCATGCTGGGCATGGTCACTCACGCCTGTAATCCCAGCACTCAGGAGGCAGAGGCAGGAGGATTGCTGAGTTTGAGGCTTGCCTGGGCTACAGAGTGAGCTCAGAGTCAGCCTTACTATAAAGCAAGACCCTGTCCTGCCCCCACCAAAAAAAATTCAGAAAGTCTACAGAGAAAGGGATAGTCACAGACATATTAGGCTTCTGAGAATAATAATAAAAAAGGATATATTAAATTAAGCTTTATAGAATGTGGCAAAGATTACTATTTTAATGGTTTTAATGGTAAAAGCTTTAATTCTCAATAAAGGTTTAACAACTATAAATAGCTATGCATCACTAATGTAGCAAATATAATTATGAAGTAAAAAAGATGCAAAGAGACACAAATAGAAATTTGTTAATCATAGGACATGATAGTACATCAGAATTATTGTAAAATAAATCCAGTGAGCACAGGGCATCACGCAGCCAAACTCTTATGGAAGTTAGTAAATGTATTTACATCTAGACAACTTAATATATTTTCTTCTCAAGCACATATTAAAATCTAATTATATATTATGTGAGAAAGTAAGTTTCTTCATTATAAATATTCTAGTTTAAAAACTCTAACCACATACAAAAGAGAAATTACTTAAAAATAAGGCAAAAAGTCATTTAACTTGAATAAAAACACCAAAATCTTTTATCAATATATGTGGAAATATGAAGATTGAATAATTTCTTATAAAGTAATGACAATAAACATTGACACAGACACATACCTATCCTAAAATTTAACATGAACAGAAATAAATGATACAACATACTTCAAATAATTAACATTTTAAATAAATAACACTAATAGAGAGTTCAGGGGATCTAACCCAAATAACTGTTAAACACAGAATTAGGCCAAATATTTAGGCCAAAGAAAAATAAAACTCTAAACAAATAGTGAATCTTGAGTAGAAGTGTCCTTTCTAATAGACCTGGGTATTAACACTAAAAGTACTTTTGTGTGTTGTAAGATTTCACGAACTCCATGAGAAGCTAAGTTTGTGACTAATGGAAAGGTGACTTATTGATATGCAAACTGGGAAAATTGGAATGAACAATGTGAAACTGGAATCAGATATATCACTTTGAAGTCATGTTTTCAATGTAGTTGGCTACCCAGTCAGGTGACAAGTAGGGGTGTGTGTGTAAAAAGTAGGACAATTTGAACATTCAAATACCAACAATAAAGGCTTGCAACGTACTGACTAAAACAGCAATTTGTTAATCCTCTCTGATCTAAGTAAATCATGAGTAGGAAGGGAAAGATTTTCCTTTGACAAGGAAAGCAAATAAATGAATAATAATGGTAGGATTGAAGAGGTGATCTGATAATAACAATAAATGTCCTGCTCCTGTATAGCCAGCCCCAGTGTTGTCAAAATGGCCTTATTGACAAAAATAATATATAGATTTTAAATGATCCAAATCAAAATATTATTTCTACACTTGACAGAAATACAGAACACAATCCTAAAATTTTTGTGGAACCAGAAGAGTCCCCAAATAGAAAAATCAATTCTGGGCAATAAGAGTAAAGCAGAAGGCATCATAAACCTGATTTCAAGTTATTCTCAAAGCTACAGTGGTAAAAATAGCATGGTACTGGCATAAAAACACACATATGGGTCAATGAAACAGAACTGAGGATGCCAGAAAGTCCTTCAGCCACATGATCTCCAACGAAGAGGTTGAAAACATATGCTGGAGAAATGATAGCTTCCTTGATAAAATATACTCAGAAAATGCATTTTCCTTGAGAAGAGGAACTAATCTAAGTACTATTTATCACCTGCACTAAAATAAAATAAAAATGGATCAAAGACATATATAAAAAAGAAACATTGGATCTACAGGAAGACAAATTAAGTCAAACTTTTGAAGATACATAGGCAAGGACTTTCTGAACAGAATTTCAATTGCACAAGAAATAACACCATCAATCAACTAATGCAATTATATTAATTTAAAAATACATTGCACAGCAAAGGAAACAACTAACAGAAAGAAGGAATGTCATACACAGTGGGAAACATATTTAGAAGATACTCCCCAGAGTCTAGACTCTATAAAGAACTGAAAAAATATTATATCTCCAAAATAAAAATACCAATCAAAAATGGGCATTTGAAATTAAAACACCCTCAAAGAAAGAAGTATGGATGATCAAATGACTCCCTGAAAAATCTTCAGCATCTTTTGCCATTAGGGAATGCAAATCAAAAGAATACCGATTCTGTCTTGTTCCAGAAAGAATGACTGTCTGCAAGAATTCATAAAACGATGAATGTGGCTGAGACTGCTGAAGAGAAGCAACTGTTCTATATTGTTGGTGGGAATGTAAATAAGCAACCACAGTGGAGATTGGTGTGAAGATTCCTTCTCATAAGTTTCTGAGTCTGATCTTTTCTGTGGCCTTACAACATGTCCCTAGATTCAGTCAGACTGTTAAAGCAGTTATGCCTTCTAAATTACTGTGGTGCTTTTTATTTATCTGATGTTTGTTTACTTACATATTTACATTGCACTCAGGACCTTCCGCTTGCCAGGCAAGAATAGTACCACTTTACTTTATCCCTGGCCTTGCTGTGGCACTTTAAAGTCCTCCTAGGTTTATCGTAGATGATCAGAAACACATAGTTTTCCAGCAAAATCTCCCCTTGTCTATACAGGAAACTAATACAAATCATTGTATCTCCTTTGTCAATGGTCAGCTTCACACTATTCACCCTGCGTTTCCTGGCTATGCTTACTAACTTGCTACCATTGACAAAAATGATTAATTGGAGAAGAAGCAACAGATTAAGCACAGACAAACATGTGCTAATTTTAACTGCATTGGGTGAGGGAACATTTAGAGCTGTATTAGTACTTGAAGGGCCCTTGTTTCTATAATACTACACACTTTAGACCAATGAAGGCAAGGGGAGGTAGAGTAAAGCCGAAGGGACCACCCAACACCCTGCATAACCCCAGAGCAGCATTCCTGAACCTTCTATTTTATTGACCAGACATCAACAATTTGATTAAAATATCACTGACTGGTTTGATATGAGTCACCTCAAAGTGTAAGCTAAGAAAAATACTTCAAAGGTCATATACTTGGGAAATAAACTAGAAAGTCCAAAAAAGGGCAAAAGTCAACAAAGTGAGTGGCCTGAGAAAACCGAGTCTGAGATTCAGACTTATTAAAGATTCTATGAGAAGCTGAAAGAAATATGCTCCACAACTCTCCCCGAGGAACAATGATGCTGAGCTACTTATCCACTGACTTCCACCTGTCCCCAAGACCATTAGCCTTCCGAGGACTGGAGGCTATTTAGCTGTGGCATCAGAGGAAACCCCCTCAGGCAGGGAAACAGAGAGGAGGCTGAGGTGGCTTGGGATCTGCCCAGCATGGCGGAAGGTGCATCTGAGGTTCGGGGTGGGGTGTCCACAGCATCTGCTCCTACGTGCACTTGCAAGGAGGGCCAGAATAAATGCCACCCCAGAACAAAAAGCTTCTCAGCAAAAGTCTTGTAGAACAGAATTAACTGGAAAGATATCTTACTGACAGAAATCTATGCATTTGAGGTCCAAACATGAGGCTTTAATTCCTAATAATGGAAATAAAAACCTAACACTTTATATAATGCATGTAATATAATTCATATAAATACACATTTACAGTGGTCATTTGAATGCACAGTATAGGATGCTGAAGTATTAAACAAAGGCAAATGTGTTTATCCTTCCATCTTCTGATGGCCACTTGGGTCATTTGCATACCTTGACTTACTACAGTGAACATGAGATTGTGGATGTGTCTGCAAGATCCTAATTCTTATCCTTTTGGATATACAGCTAAAAACTGAATTGCAAAATTTTATGGTATATTTATACAATTCAAAGTTATTTAGCCATAAAAGTAAGGAAATTAAAGCATTTATAATAACATGAATGAACTTGGAAGATACTGTGTAAGTGAAATAACCTACACAGACTACAAATACTGTATGATCCCAGTAATATGAGGAATCTAAAATACTTCAGCTTGCAGAAGGGGAAAGCACAATGCTTCTTGTAGGAGCTTGGTAGAGAGGGAAGAGATATTCAGTGGGTGTAAGAGCTTCAGGTTGAGAAGAGGCAGAAGCTCTAGAGACTGTTTCTAGACAGCACTGAAGTTAGCCGCAGAGTACTGCACACTTCAAGATTTGTTAAGAAAGCAGCTCTCATGTTAAGTGCCTTAGAATGAAAAAAAACCAGGAGACTTGTGGCAGTGACGATGTGCCCACTGCCTTGGTTGTGATGATAACAGACATATGACCAAAATCACCACACTCTGTGCATTAAACACATGCGACTTTTGTATATAAATTATATTTAATGAAGCGATCAAAAACAAACTCATTAAATTATATATGTGTGCTCCTTTTATTTTTTGGGCAAGTGGGCAATCTTTTTCCTCTTAAAGTTGGGTTGTTAGTCAAAGATTTTAAGTTTGAGAAAAATTTGCTTGTGGGACAAATATCGCTTTTTTTGTGCCTCTGTTTATTTTTTCTTCATCCTACTCTTTGGCAACATGGTCTCAGTCTCCTTTAACCATGCAGTCCTCTTGGCTATTATTTAGATCCAATCCATTTTCTGTCTTTTCCACAGATGCATTATGATAGCCACAACTGATTTTTCTGCTTCTACCATTGCTTTCTCCTTCCTCTGTTCTCCAGTCTGGTAAAAGTTGTTCCTTTGTTCAAACTATCAAATATTTTCACATATAACCCCGTGTAAAGGCCAGAGTCATCAAAATGACCTACAAAACTGTGGTGTTTCCCCTATAATTCCTATCAACTAACATCTCTCTCAGATTTTGTTTTTCAATGGCTTTTCCCTTACTCAGCCACTCCTTGGTTTTTCTCCAGACAGACACCAGCTGCTGCTAAGGTTTTGTTGCTGGGGTTTATTTCCAATATTGTTGTCCAGATACTCATTGGGGATCCCCAACAAACTTTTTCTCGGCCTTTGTTCAAACTGTATCATAACTAGAATTGTGATGCACCTTTATCCACCAATCAGAAACTTCATACTTTATTGCCCTAATTTTTCTGCATAACATGTATTATCATCTAAAATACTCATCATTTCCCTTATGATTTTATTTTCTGCCTTCCATTAAAAATCCCTCCAAAGGCAGGGACATTTGCCTTTTTAAAACTTTTGCAGCAAAGGGGTTACAGTAGAATATCCAGTGTACTAGTCGTGACAATTGACTGAAGGATTGAACTACATTCAGTAGTAGGGATTTTGGTCCTCACAAATGTGTGTGTGTGTGTATATACATATATGTGTATATATGTATATATGTATATACATATATATGTTTATATACACACAAATGTATATATATACACTAACATATATACACAAATGTATATATATATATATAGAGAGAGAGAATTTCAAAGAGAAATATTATTTTCACACATAGTAAATAGTAAGATTGGTTCTGAATGCTAGACCAAGTAATCTCAATTTGACTGCCTCAGTGTTATAAAAGGTTATTATTTATGACTATTCAAATAGAAAATTTAATCAAATGCATATTAGTTATAATCTTAGCTTGAGCCACTTTCAATGAATTTGTAACTGAATATCAAGACATAGACTGCCTCCAAAAGATACAGAAAGAGACTAAAGCAGCAAAAATATTTTTTAAGATACTATGAAAAAATCCAACTCCTAATTCTGCTGAGTTGAGTCCTGCTCAAGTCTTAGCCAATGCCAAGCAGTAGCTCTATTTCATGAAACAGTGGCGGACAGTGCTCCACCATCTGTCCACTGACCCCAGGTCCTGGCTTCTCTGAACAAGGCACTGATAACAGTGGGCACCAAATCCCATGTGCCAGTGGATAACATTTCGGAACCCTTTCTTTTTTGTATGCTCTGCCTGTTCAGACACTGCAAATGCCCAAGAATAACCACAGAAAGTACTGAGTAGTCTGGCCAGTTAACTGAGAACTGTAGTAGAGTAATTTAGGTGCAGCAGTACACTACTTAGCTCCATTCTCACACTGATATGCGGGGAATAGATGTGACTTGCAAACCTGCTAGATATCCAGACACAAGTTCATGTTCTCTAAAACCAAAGAATGAATTCTAGGAACAATGGAGATTATGAGTAGGGAAAATTCACTGAGTGGCAGACATGTTCTACCTAAGAGACACAGAAAGGGGTTCCCCATCTACCCTGCTTTTCAAAGGGATTTTTATATGTCAAAAACATGAGGTGAGATGGGCACAAAGTGGGACAAAACTATAAAACCCGATGGAAAAGGTGGGCATAGGATGGGACAAATCCATGACCAACCAATAAGATTACAGGTACTGTCACCCAGGTAATATTGATTAAATGGGGATCAAATGGGAAAACAAGTCCTGTACAAGGACTTTCTCCATTAGAATATCAATCACTGCTATTCCTCTCTAAGGGAAGTAGTACAACTTTTCTTTTTATAATGTCAACCAGTGAGTGTGCCTCAATTGTCCTCCAGATTGGCTCTTTGTGGGCCCCCTGTCTAAATGCCTACAACATTTCTAATTAAGTTACCTAGCTACAATAATATCATCCTCCCACTGATGACACAAATTCCAAGGAAGGTGGAGGGTGATATTACAAACGTACACTGTAATTAGCTTCCTAATGAAACACACTCAACTGTATATTTTACCATTAGGACAATCACAATAATTTCAAGCAGCACATAATTTACCAAGACAAAAAATAACCAGAATTTATAAATATTTTAACTTGTTTGAGTTTAAAAATAAGCCAGATAATTATATTAAATATTTAGAAGTCCAAAATTTGGGGTCAAATGATTTAAATATGAATTCCAGGTTACAAAGAAATCAATATGAAAGATAGGTTTCATATTAAACTTAGGCTTATTGAATATAAAACCATCACACTCCAGATAATTATATAAATATATATTAAACTTTGGTAAGATCATTTTAATCTCTTGTTGCTAAAATTGGTGCAAGAGAAATGCTGAAAAACAGGCCTAGCCATGGAGCTCAAGTGGTGGCATAGATAAGTTTGGTGGCACATTGTGTGTATCCTTTGTGTGCATGTGTCAACATTTGTTTATGTATTTCTTTATTCGTGTGCAATTTATTATTTTACATCTTATAAATATTTTTATTCATGTGGTATATTAGGTAGCTCTCCTCTTGCTGGATCAAAGTACCCACCAAGCACAATTGAAGAGAAGAAATACTGTTTGACTTCCCACTTCAGAGGTTTCAGTCTATGCTGGGTGGTCTCCAGTGGAGACACATCACAACAGAAGGGGTGGCAGAGTGAAGCTGCTTAGCTCGTGTGATCAGAAAGGGAGAGGAGGAGTACAGGAGTGGAAGGGGACAGCAGCTAGATGTAATAAAAAGAGTGTAGCTCCATGATCCACCTAAAATGCCCTAATAGTACCCTACACAGCACCCAAGCCAATCAACCTGACAAATATAACAGTCACGTGCAATATTCCTTTTGTTTATGCTGCTCATTTGCATTTTTAATGTTTACTTTACCAACAAAGAGGAAGGTTATTGATTTGTCCACTTTATTTTTTGAAATTATTAGTTTAAAGACTTGATGATACTTATATATGTATACACACATACATATGTATCTGTTATATATAACTACATGTATCTAGATATGATATACATAATAGCTATATATATATGTATTTTATCTGTATATATAGAAACAGAAACAGAGAAAGAAAAAGAGTTTTATTGGTTTTAAAACTGTACACCTCTGCCATAAAGAATGACAAGATCGATCCATTTAGGTGCAAATGGAGACATCTGGAGGATATACTAATAAGTGAAATCAATAGATCACAGATAGACAATTTCCGGATCTTCTCTTTGGCATGAACACCTGTAGATGCAAATGAGTTCTAGAAAGTAGGACAGCTTTTATAGAGTGGAATATTTCTATAGGAAACT
>PVIC010013255.1:0-38353 GCA_004025085.1 Thryonomys swinderianus
AGAGAGAGAGAGAGAGAGATTCTGTTGGCAAACAGATGTCTAAGTAAAACTCAGCCCTCCTTATAAGCACAGACAGCCCCTTAGCCTCAGTTGCCAAATGTAATGAGAACATCATCATCTGAAGGAGGGAAATGTGATGGCATTTTTACTCTGGCGAATTCTAGTTGTCCGGAACCACTTCAAAGCTGAGGTATACAAGATAGGTTTTCCAGGCTTTTGAGGTCGTTATTTGTGTCAATTAGAAAAATGTGTACTTCCCTGAGGTCAGAAGATGCAAATTCAAGGAAATAAGAGGTGAGACCAGGCACCAATTCCCTGAAATAATAATTTTTGAAAAACTATAATTTTTCAGTTCATTATTTAAAACTGACATTTCAGGGCTTGCAAAGACCAAGAAAAGACCGTGCCATTCTACTACATTTCAAAACTTTTTCACTTGAGCAGACAAGTAAATCATGCAATTACCGGGATTCATTCAGCTCTTTAGTAAAAGCACAGGCCTGCAGCCTTGAGTGTAGCATATGCTGAAATTAGAGGAGTTGAACTGAAGATATTTCTAAAATGTCACAACTGCTGTGTGACACTGGATGATATGTTTATCCATTCATTATCACCAAGAACACCTGGGGCGGTGCTCAGGAAATCAGATAGCGCCTTTTAAAATAATTATAAAAGAAGCATAGATTAGCAAGTTGAGGGGAAAATAGACAATCCTGAATCACGATGTTACTAATTTTGAACTGTTTGGGGCCATCAGCTTCCAAGTCACAACAGTGTAATAACTGACTGCAACTGTCAGCCGCGCGGAGGAGACAGTGCCAAGTAGGACTGTTTCTGAAAAGCACATGTTTCCTGGAGATGAAATCCAAGTGTTCATTTCTGTTTATGAAATTAAGACACTCCGATGGTGGTGTTTCCTTTTGTCAGTTTCTGGCTGGATCTTTGTGTGTGTGTGTGTGCTAGGCATTCATTCTTCGGAAAAGCAGGAAATGGAGGCCAGGATTGGGATCCTGGGCAGCTGGTTCGGGTCTTATCTCTGCTATTCATCAGGCAAGGAGCCTGCATCCTAATTTCTCCTAAGTGTGAAATGAAGGGGCGATTCTGATTTCGAAGACTCCTTCTTTAAAATGCGAGCTCTCCGCAGTTCACTCCACACTGGGCTGTGAGGACGAGAGCCTGGGAGAAGTAGGCTATTTTATTTTTAACCTTCAAAGGAATTTAGTTGAGCAGATGCTACCCTGAACTAGTCAGAGTAGAAAAGAAATGATATGGCTTTTAAAGGGCACATCTTGCATATCTACTGGGGTAAAGTAATTCTGGCAATGCTTCAAAGGATATAACTTTTGATGGTAAAGTAGGTAGGCTATGGAATGAAATCACATATGGCAGGCTGTCAAAGTCTCCTACACTTTCGGTACATTTATATAAGTGTAAATGGAGGCTGCTTCGATGGAGTCCCAAGCAATTCCCTGCAAAGACTGCTTCCAGATTATCTGATATTATTTGACTAAATTATCTCTATAGAAGCTGAGGACAACTTTTATGATCAAATATTTTGAAATTAGTTTTCCTCGTTGGCAGATTATCTGAAATATGAATTGCTCTCGTTTGAGCACTCGAAATTGAAAGGCTTTTTGTAATAGCAATTATATAAAAACAAGGGTACTGAAGTGCTGTATATCACGCTGAAGGGGATATGTTTATAGGTCAGTGATGTCAATAACTGTGGTTCTCGCAGATACCTCGTCGTTACCCTTTTATTCTGGGCTAATGCAAAGGACAGACTGACTTTCTTTTTAACGAGGGTATTTCATTTTCAAGAATAAATACTGATTTTATTGTCTCCAGGCATTTAAACATAGTCAATTCATATTTAAGACATTCCCCAAGACTTTTATACCATGTCTGAGGATTGAAAAAGCAGAGAATAGATTGAAGATATATAAAAATATAAACAATTCTGAGATATTATTATCTGAGTTTGGGACTTGTGCTTTTTTTGATGCCTTGTCTGTTATGTATTTCTATCACCTTGTGGACCTTATCTCTTCATATTTATAGCCTCACATTTAACAGTAGCCATAACTAGTATTTAGTAAGCTACTCATTATTCCAAACATTTTGCTTAAATTAAGATAATAATGCTAACTTTTGTTAGGTATAGTTAGTGTCCCATATTGTAGATAAGAAAAATGAGGCAGAGAGGTCATGTAATTAAAAAGTGGAGGAATGAGCAGATACACCTGTCCCACTTGACTCGGGAGTACCCATTGCCAACCACTGTTTCTAGCTGCTTCTGGACAGTTCTGGGTATTTAACATGCAGTTTTTAACCCACTCAAGTTTTATGAGTGTAGAGAAATTGAAACTGCATCAACCTGTAGTCCCAAGTACTCCAGAAGCGGAGGTGAAGAAGATTTAAATTCTAGGCCACTCTGGCCAATTTAGCAAGATGCTGTCTCACAGTTTTAAAGTACAAAGATCTGGAGACACAGCTCAGTGGTTGGGTACTAAGGCCCTGTGCTCAGTACCCAGTACCACACAGGGAAAGAGACAGAGGGAGGGGAAGAAAGAGAATTAAGGAAAGAGGGGGCAGGAAAACTTGAATTTGAAACTCAGAGCAATTACGAGTAATGTTTAGAACCATAAAATAGAAATATTCACAATAATGAGTGCAAATGAACTGAAAAATCTGTGAAAGTTCCAGGGTATTTCTGAAACTTCTGATATTCTACATTATTAGGAAGATATTCCAAGTCTCAGTATCCGGCGCTGGTCATCAATAATAGAGGTATAATAATAGAGGGACTATCACATTCTCCCCACACTTAACAGTGTTCATGGATTCCTGCGTTCAGCCATCGCGTACTAGGGGTCCACACATGCCTCCAACTGCTAGAAAATGAAGTCACTACAACAAAGGCCTAGTTCTTGCTGTTAGGGACAGAGTGTCTTCGAGATTCCCTCAATGTAGTAATCAAGCTAGAGTGACTTCCACATAGTAAAACTCAAATAAGGTAATGAACACTGAATGTCCCACATTAAAATGGAGAGATGCCCTAAAAATCTTGGAAACAGACCATAGATGCCTGAGCCTGCCTCTAAAGTTGGTCAAGGACTGGTTGAAGAAGTGACATTTTAGGTCAGACCTTCATGGACATTTTCCACATAGAAAAGGTGTTTGCGGCAGAGGAAGGCATTCGTGCCAAGTGGTTTCTTGTAGCTAGGAATGAGTCTGGAGCAAACTGAAAAGACTGTCAGTAATCCAAGAAACTGGGTTTTCTCCTTCAGAGCCCTGAGGAAAAAGGGCACAATACAGTATTGTATTTTAAAGGGAAAAGGGCAGCATTCAATCTATGCTTCAGAAAAAGTAAAAAGTTACAGCAGTGGGGAAAAACATCAGGCTGGATTGCAACTATCAATGAAAACACTGACAAATGGGGCCAGAGATGTAGCTCAGTGGTTCCGGTGCCTGCCTGGTAAGCGCCAGGCTCTGAGGTCAATCCACAGTAACCACATACAATACTGGGCATGGTGACTCATACCCACCAGCAATCAGCACCACATACCACAGTGCTGGGCGTGGTGGCTCACGCCTGTCATCCCACACTCAGGAGGCAGAGACAGGAGGATTGCTGAGTTTGAGCCTTACCTGGACTACATAGGGAGCTCAGGGCCATCCTGAACTTCAAAGTGAGACTGTGGCTCAAAAACAAACAAACAAGAAAACAACTGACAGTCCAGAGAAGAGAGGAAAGGGTTATAGCGTGGCATTCCAGAGGAAATAAAGAGAAGGGTGCCCTTGAGAGGCCTTTTCCAGGTACGGTCAGTGCCCTGATGAGTGGTCCAGTAGGTAAGAAGCAGGAAAGAAGTCCATGACATGGAAACTCAGTTCGGACTAGGACATGGTGCACTTGAGAAGCCTGTGGGACATCTCTTCAAAGGACAGGGCTGTTACAAGGCTTCAGTGCTCCAGAGAGAAGTTGGGCTGAAAGTTGCAATTTGGGAAGCGGTTCTCACACAAACTGCACTTGGAAAAAAAGAGGACTTGATGATTACTGAAGGCAAATTGCATTTCCAAAGGGAGGGAGGGGAGGATGCTGCAGGGGGCTGTGGAGAAGGCAGCCCTGAGAAGACCCCCGGTAACAGGCAGAAGAAGGGAATACCCCGCAGAAGGTGAGCACGCGCCGTCAGGAGTAACCTAGACCGGAAGCACGTTCCTCGGAGGGACCAGGGACGCTGTCATTAGACGGTCAGAGAAGAGGAGCCGGGCAGAAAAGCTAAAATGTGAAGAAGAGAGAGGGAAAAATGTCACTGTACCCATTGGTTAGAGAAGATCCTCAGCGATTTGAATTTCATCACGAGCGTTAGTGAAGGCTGGTACCCAGTACAATAAATACCCTGATTGGTTAGAGGTGCAAATATAAGCAGCAGGTTTCAGCCTCTTTTTCAAGTAGTTTGATGGTAGAGGGGGTGGTTTTGTAGGACGGGGTGAGGGAGAAACAGGAGGACAAAAATAGCCTGAGGGAGAAGGAGAGCGAATAGATATTTAAACTGAGACAGCTTTAATATTAGGATGAGAAGTTGGAGCATGGAGGAAAAGAAATGGTAGACATTTGAGAGGAGATCAGTGGACCCGTGTCTTTAAAAAGATACACTTAATAGTGGAAAGGACATGAACCTTGAAAATAAACAGAGGAATCTCTTTTCTGCTGGAGAGAAAGTAGAAAATGGAGTACAGGAGTATGAATAGGGAAGCAGAGAGGCCAGTTTTGCAGGAAGTCATGGTATCACAGTGGGTATAAGACTGCACAGTTACTTTTTGCTGGGATTGTTCAGCCTTGGCCCAGTTTGGTAGTGGTGCATTGGCTGAAGATGCCAAAGCATCAGTGATGCCAGGCAAGAGGAAAGACCCAAGGCAGGAAAGGCCGGCCCTAGGTTAAGGCCAGGAGACTCCCGCTGGAGCTACTTCCTGTGAGACAAAGTCCTCAGAAATTCTAGGGGGAGTAATGGATGCCGTCGTGGACCAGGCCCTCTTGCCACTTGATGTCATTTAAGGCAGCTCATTAGGCCTCCAGGGTAGTCTGCTGCCTGTGACCTTTCCACTGTGCACTGACGAACACGTCTAAAATCGTGAGAACCCGAGAGAGATACAAGGATTGCCTTGGCTGTTCTCCCTGTTAACATCTGAAAGAATGTCTAGGGAGAGAAAAAAATGGAGAAAGTTTCATCTGTGCTTTGTTTCACTTTGAAGTCTTGGCCTTTCTTCCTTTTCTGTGCTACCTTTAGATCGTATTTGGTTTCACATTTTGTCTTCAGTGTCTATCTCCAGGCAGACCCTTTCACATTCCTTTTCTCCCTCCTCTGTTTCTCTATGATTAGGGTGAAGATGGTAAAAAGGAATATTCATGTGGAGGCCGAATGTATAAGAATAGTATGAAAAATGCAGTCCCTCAGGAAGCTCTTGGTCAGAAAAGCGACCCATTTTCTTATTTATAGTGGATGGTGAAATTTTCAAACATTGCCTTCAGGATTTTAAAATCTGTTTCTACTTCTTCTTTTTAGCTGTGAGTGTTGAGTAATTGTTAGTAGCTTATATCTACCTTCGTGGCGATTTGGTTCACATTCAGGTACAAGACATAGAACATAAACATTCAGGGTCTTGCAAATGCATCTCAAGACTAGTTTTTTATTTCTTACCAAAGAGAGAAGGAAGGAAGGAAATTAGACAAGTTAGAGGGAGAGAGAAAGCTGGGGAAGAATAAATATGTTCCTCTTAGCTGCTCACTCTTCACCTTCTTTTCAGCCCTCAGGTTGCCAAATACAAACCTGTGGTAATCGAGCATTTTACAAATATTTAAAAGGAATGCATAAAGTAAGCCCTGACCTCTGCCTGCTTGCAAAAGTGGGTCTGTTAAATGAAACACATGTCGTGGGTGTCTAGTTCCAGCCGAGGTTATAATGTGCGGGATGGTGTGGAGCCACAGTCCCTCCACATTCGGCATCATAAACCACACAGCTTATAGTGCCGTATGAATCTGTAGAGCTGATTGTTTTATTCTATTTGAGTGTAAATTTTTCCTCCCTTTCAGTTCCACCGCCATTCTCACAGAATACAGGTTTTGTCCTGATACGATGTTTCCTAGCTGTAGGCATGGCCTACCCCTACTACTGACTGTAATTTACTTTTTGGTGTCTGTCGCCTTGAGCTTGCCTTCTGACTAGCTTGTTGAATGATGTGCTAATCCATTATATTTTTCAGACAAGTGTATCGACCAGTATAAACAGACTGGAGGGCACAAACCCAAATGAAAGCTATACTTTCCTGAATCATTTAAAAAGCTACTGCTTGGTGGCAGTGCGAAATAACTTGGCTATGTACATTAAGTAAAGGAGAGGGAGATCTCAATAAATAAAGCCGAAAACATGAAATATCCCCGCCTGCAGGAGTAGAGCCCGGGTTTCACTTGTCCACCCTTATTTACCTCTGTTGTTTCAACATGATGATCAGAAAGTGCTACTTGAACGATACTGCTCTTGTACACGTCAGGAGCAAAAACCACCGTTCAGCACCTCGTGCCATTTGTAAGGCATCCCTACTTAGTTCCTGGTATTTTTACCTTGAAGTCATAGACATTATTGTAGCATATTTATACAAGTAAAGAGCAGAAACAGGGTAGTCAGAGGAATTTCAGTGTAAAATTATACCATGAATCATCCCTTCTGAGTCTTTTTCTCCTTGAGATAAATGGGGCAGTGGATGGCCAAATGAGTTGGAGGAAAATCATTTTCAAATTATTTTTTCTAAAAAAAAGAAGTTGAGATGCAAGTTAGATGCAAGCTCTTTGATTTACAAGGCCACAGCCACAAGGTAAATATTTACTTGTCTCAATGGGCAAAGATACTGAGCTGTTGAGACTGACCAAACCTAACTGGCACCAAGTCGCATTGTGGAAATACAGCATTCCTGAATTCTAAGTGCAGCTGTACCAAAGTTAAGCAGCTCTTTGATGATATACAGGGGCCCACTTTTTCCCTGGGTACCTTTGATGTATGTTACTCATATATAGATATACCAAGAATCACTTTTACTTTGGATGACCAATTTTAACACTGTAAAATGCATTCTAAAATTCCTTGCTCTGCTTGCTGAGATACGAGAGTCTTGATGTGAACTTTTTATTGCTTTTCAGTCTTTGGTAGTGGCTACAACCCTAAGTTGATAGAGAGGTGGAGAGACTTGAGAACACATCCTGTATTTCTCAGTGGATGGTCAGAGTAATAAACTTGTAAGGAAGGGCAAGTACCAGCACTGTATATGCATTTGAAAGATGCCAAAACTACATGTGCAGGTAGTGAGTGGTCAAGACCATGTACATAGTGAGCAGCAAACCAGGACTCTGTTTCTTTTTTTTTAATTGAATTCTTTATTGGTACAATTTATATACATCTCAAAATCACACATAACATTGGGGAATTTGCACCAATATATGACACAAAGTTAATTCTCATTTTTACCCATATCCTTACCCACCCCACCTCCCCACCTGCTATATACATGCTCTTGTATTTTCCTTCAGAATCATATTTATTCCTTCCCCTCATTATGTTCCCACACCAAATTTCCTTTGGAACTTTCCCATTCTACAAAAGCTGTCATACTTTCTAGAGCTCATTTGCATCTACAGTTGCTCATATCAAAGCGAAGATCCTGTATTTGCCTATCTGTGATCTATTTATTTCACTCATTAGCGTGTCCACCAGGCGTATCCATTTACACATAAATGCATCAATCTTGTCATTCTTTATGGCAGAATAATATTCAATTTTTTTATTTAAAAAAATCTTCTTTATCCACTCTCCAGTTGATGGCATTTGGGTTGTTTCCAAGATTGAGCTATCATGAACTGAGCTGCTATGAACAAGGGTGTACATCTAGGACTCTGTTTCTTACTCCTCCCCCCTCTTTTATTAAGATCCTCAATGAATCCTGAGAAGTCTATTCTCCTGCTGAGAAGGACAAAGAGATACACCAACAGTGATGAGATATCCCCTCCATACAGTAAGCTGCCGTGAGCACTAGCTGTCTTTCAAGAGATACCTTTCTATCCCCAAATAGCTTTAATTCTTTTAAGGAGAAAGTTAACTTATGAACAAAAATGCTGGTGGGTATCCTGAGCCATAAAAACAGCCTTGAAATCTGCACGTGAAGATACACTGACTTGTATAAGAACTAGGAAATAAGTCCTTCCCAAGTTCCAAAGGTAAGTAAAAGAACCTGCTGTAGTCTGGATCTTGAATATCTCCCCAAAGGCTTGGACCTCTACGAGGCATATTGGAAATGATGAAGGAAACCTTGAGAAGTGGAACCTAGTAAGAAGCTTTAGGTCATTCAAGGGACAGGCCCTCAAAGGGGATTGTAGGATGCTGGCCTCTTGCTCTTTCTTTTATTCCTGGCCACCAGAAGATGAGCAGCTTGTTCTACCTGATGCTTCCCACTGTGCTGTTTTGCTTCACCAAGGCCCAAAACCAATGGAGCCAATTGGCCATGGGCTAAAACTAATAAAACTGTGAGCCAAAATAAACCTTTCCTCTTTTTAAAGTGGTTAGCTCAATTACTGTGGTGCAGTAATAGAAAGCTGACCCTTTTTGACCTCACACAACCCATCTTTGATCTTTAACAGCATTTCTCAGTTTTGTGCTCATTTTAAACCTACTGCATGGAGTTTGTCATTTACTTCTGGGCTGTAGTATGTTAGAACAGCATATGCTTTCTAATGGAAATTACTATCCACAGCATCCTTATTGCTTTGAGAATTCTAAATTCACTTCTCTTCTGACTCTTTCTTACTATGTAAGTTAGATGAATTACTTATGCCCATGTTGTATACTCTTGGGTTTGACCAATGGAGTCTATCATCTAGTCAACATTTTCTTTTCTTTTTTTTTTTGAGACAGGGTCTCGCTTTGTAGTGCAGGCTGGCCCTGTGCTCACTATGTAGCCCAGGCAAGCCTTGAATTCAGCAATCCCCCTGTCTCTGCCTCCTGAGTGCTGGGATTACAGGCGTGAGCCACCACGCCCAGCCTAGTCAACATTTTTAAAAAATGTTGAGCTCACAAAGGCCTGTTTTTACAGGCATTATATAAGTTATCTGTTAACTGAATATCCTCAAACTTCCACAGAGTATTTTGCACGTAGAAAAATCCTGTGATCAGTTACTTCCTAATGACCCAGTTGATTTTGAACTTTGTTTCAATCTTTCACTTTAATCAAGCAGGAGAGGGTATAACTAAGGTCTGCATAGCTCAAAAATACATTTTGCCTCACAATAAAGATTAAAAAAAAAAAAGAAAGGAAAGTTGGGTGTGGTGGCTCATGCCTATAATCCCAGTACTTGGGAGGCAGAGACAGGAGGACTGCTGAGTTCAAGACTTGCATGGACTCCATAGTGAGCTTAGCACCAGCCCGAACTACAAAGCGAGACCCTGGCTCAAAAAAAAAAAAGAAAGAAAGAAATTCTAATGGTAAAAAAAATACATTTTACTTGCCCACTTTATTCCTCATGTAATAAAAAGAAAAGAGAATAAAACAGAAAACAGGGTTATCTTTTCTTAAAGCACAGTATATTATAATACTGAAAGGTAATTTTAACATTATCAGTATCTGCAAAGCAGGAAGTAAGAGTGAGCTTACTTTTACTGAAAATAAATTATGGTCCGAACTCAAAGTGAGCAGCATGAGTATTAATAACAACAGCAAATGACATCTGTTAGAGGAACTGCTATATGCCAGAAGTTATAGTAAACCCTCATTTATCAGGTAACACTTTAAACAACCCTAATGAGGTAGAGCCTACCAACAGTGATTTTATCAGGTAGTTCCTGCTCCCATCCCGATTTTATCCACAGCAGTGAATACCAGCTAGGTAGAAAGTGTTCACTCCTTGATAGAGAAGTGAAGGAATTTGATAGGCTTCATTGGGAAAAGGAATTTCAGAATGTGTCTCACACGTGTCTCAAGTCCTCCTCTTGACAGATCTCACCAATTCAAGTCCCATATCAAAATAAGTAAATGCAGAAATAAAGCTCTCCTGGGTTAAAATAATAAACCTGCACAACTAGAAAAGCACTGTGTTTTATTGGATGGTTTGGGATTGGTAGTTGAATGATCTACAAGATCTCAGTGTATGACTTGACAGATTTCACATTTCAGTTCCTTGGTATTTTCTCCAGTAAAACAAGAATAATTATTTGGGTTCTCTATATATTATAATGAGAGATGATAAAGATGGATGAATTATGGATGCACAGAATGAAGGATTCAGAATAGATGCTCCTGAGTTCATAGATCTGCTATTACTAATAAAAAGGATTTTCTTACTCAGAAATAGTTCTCTTACTCAGTTGTGCATTTAATTGAGTCCTCTTTTTTCCCCTCATTAAACCAACAAATATTAGGCATCTACTTAGAAATACATGGGGAAATTGGCCTTAAACTAGAATACAGTACAAAAAATAAACAGTGTAATGAAATATTTTCCTTGAGTTTTGTGGGGGGGTTTTGTGTTTGGTTTGAGACGGAGTCTTGCTTTGTAGTTTAGGCTGGACCTGAGCTCCCTATGTAGCCCAGGTAAGCCTTGAACTTAGCAATCCTCCTGCCTCTGCCTCCTGAGTGCTGGGATGACAGGCGTGAGCCATCACACCCAGCAATGTAGTGTGTGGTACTGATTGCTGGTGGGCGTGAGTCACCACACCTCGTATTATTGTTTGTGGTTCCCAGAAATCGAATGAGGGACCTCGCCCTTGCTAGGCAGGTGCTGGAACCACTGAACTAAACCTGCAGCCCAGTTTTGTTTTTTTGAAAGCTGCCAAAGTTAGAAGCAAAGTCTTGTCACATCTACGTGAAGCCAAACATCAAGAAACATGGAAAAGTTAAAGCACTAATACAGATGTTTCAAGACATCTGGATGTTTGGTGTCCTGTAGATTTACCATATGGAGCTCCTACAAAGTTCTTCTATTTTACTTCAAGATTTCAAAATTAATTTGCAGTTATAGTTCTGTTCTTCATTGACCAACTCTGTCACTAATATCTCTTTGTAGTGACAAAATACTAAATTTTTCCACTTTGTAGTCTTGAAATTAATGTCAGAAGGTTTATCAACCTACGAGCTATGGTTGGTAGCAATTTTTTAAAATACATTTGAAACTATGCTAGGATCCAGGATTTGGCCATAGGACAAATGAGGTAAATACCAGGGGAACTTCTGTACAGGCAACTAGAATTCAGAGAAGCCAGATTGCTAGATGAAGATTTCAGAGCCACCCATGTCTTCTTTATTAATTGACAAAAGCGGAAAGCTGTCAAAGATGTGATACACAAGCTGGTGTCACAGATATGTTAGATTTTTTAAAAAGTAAAAACCATTTTTTTTTGCTGTGAACCTAATCCCGTGTTTAATAATTCCCTTCTAAGATGACTCCAGGGCAGAAAGGGAAAAAGGAAATAATTACAGGGGAGCTGCGTGAGGCCAGATGGCAGGTGTACTTGAAAGGCCTGACAGTGACCTGTGGGCTTTAACCACTGGTGAGAGCCTTTGGCCACCGGTCCCCCTAACCTCCTCTGGCCTGCAGACGTACAGCTGTGACAGTTACCTTCAGCCCCTGGGGCAGTGCAGAGCCAGGCATGTGGCCTCATTTCTTTACAACTGAGGAAATGATTTTTATGATTATATATCAAATTACTCAGCTGTCTCTAAGTTTTCTTACTTAGGAAAACAAATCTCATTTTTATTCCTTTCTTGGGGATACTCCAAACCTGACCTAGAAGTTCCATGCTTTGTGTCAATGTGTTGGGCCCCCATACCCCAAAATTACATTGCTGTAATATACTGCCCATGGAAATGAGAAGAGATTGTTGCAAAGAAGCGCCCTTCCCCCCACTAAATATGGTAATTCATTTAAGCTTCTAAACCCAAGTATTTATCCCACACATCAAAATATGTGAACCTTAGCAAGATAAAAGCTGTCCAAACCTGATTCTGTTTCTACACAGATGGCTACGAACATGACACGGGAATATTAGTCTTGGCTTTTCTTGACAGACCTGAAAACTGGCCATGCAGAACTGCTTAAAATTGGTAGGAAAACTTACTCTGAAGTTTACTGTTGATGAACACAAGAAAAAAAAACATATAATTAATGGAAATGCATGTCAAAATAAAGAAAAATATTTTGCCCCCTTCATTTCTAGTCCTTGGCCAAAGGTGCTAAACAAATGCAATAGTTCAGGAGAAAAAAGTGGACTTGTGCTCATTTTGCGGAGGTAAAAATCTGTTATAGTTTACATAGTGTAGTAATTAATTTATAGCTTGACAATTCTTTTAATTAAAGTTTGTTTTAATTATGCAAGTATCATAGAACAAAAATTTAAGCAGTACAGACGAACAAAGGAAAGTCCTGTACCCACTCAAAAACATACAGTGAACAGTTTGATAAGAATCTTTTCAAACACAGGTATGGATTTACATTTATGTGTATGTTTTGTAATTATTATTGCATTATAAACAGTCTTTGAAACTGGGAATATCATGGACATTTTTAATAGTACTTTCTACTTGTAAAGTGTTATTAACAGCTGTATAGTATTTCTTTCTATAAATGAAGTCATACTTTTATTTAACCAGATTCTTATTACTGTAGTGAACATTTAGGTCCTTTCAAATTGTGTACCTTTATAAGCTGTATTTATTTTATTCAATATCTTTGTAGCAAAAATTTTATATAGGTACTGATTTATCGTTCTCAGGGTGATATCCCAGAAATTGAGCCAAAGGGCTGGGCCATAGCTCAGCCGTAGACTGCTTCTCGAGCGAAACCCTGAGGTCCATCCTGACCAATGCCAAGCTGAACAGAAATTGCATTAAAAGGACAGTGTATTTTAAGGGGTGATCATAACATTTTGCCAAATTGATCCTGAGAAAGATGGCACTAATTGACTTTCTCAGAACACTGTATCAAATTACCTGTTTCCTCACATCCTTCAATGCGCTGAATTTTAACTTTAAAACTATTTTTTTAATTAAAAGTGAAATGGTATTTTCTTGTTCTATGAGAGGTTTTCATAGTGTTTGCTGTACATCTGAGGCAGATTGATCTCCAGAACGTTCTGCAGTGCTTTTTAGAAGGGCCGGCCTAGGTGACAGATGCGTAGAGAAGCAAGGTCGTTAACTTGCTGTCGTGTTTGCAGGACTTCGCTGTGCTCCTCAGTTCCACGCAACATACTTTCTGTCATGCTGTTTGTCTTAGGTCTGTCACACCACACTCCATGTCTGTGCTTCTAGTTTCATTTGGTGTTTTCCTGGAAACTACAGAGCAGCCCTGCACCGTGCAACAGGTTGCTTAACACTAACTCTTACTTTCTCAGTCATTGGCCTGTATTAATATCTTTATCTGTTTGCGTGTAATCCTTTCTGGTATTTCAGATTCTCCTTAGGACATAAAACTCACAGTGAATACTGAAGCAGTGCTTCATCTGATAGGAAAAAAAGGTTTTATTTTTTAAAAGTTATTTATAACTAATAATGATCTTACAACTAAGAAGGAAATGCCTGTCCTAAAGTAGAACCTGAAAAATAGTCCTGCAAAAGGTACATAAAAAGCATAAAATAGTATGAAATGCCGAAAGCATTTAAATAGACAACTTTCTTAAAATGAAACATTTCTTCTTAGGTTTTCTTGAAGCTAGATATTTAAAGAGGGTTTTTCCTACTAGAGGATATGCTACACTGAACCCCAAGTTCTGTGAGAACTGAACACCCGAAGCGTGTGTAAGCACTAGAGAAAGCCCTAGTCACCTGACACCGCACTCTCTAATGTAAAGTTCTGCCAGTCTATATGTGAGTGGGGTTCACTGGTTCTAGATTCTACCGCTGTGGAATTGTAAGAGGTCGTTTTCAGGTTTTTCTATGGACGGAGAATGACTGAAGTAAGAGCCAGACCTTGTGTGATGAGTGAAAGGTAAAACATTTACTCCAGTAAACTATTTTTTACTAGTACCTTGTACTAGACCCCAGAGAGCGGCAATCGAAGAGTAAGAAGCCTAAAAACCCTGCCATGTACTAGAAGTGGGAAATAAATTGGAGTAACAATCTATCTATTGATATTCGTATTTTTTCCTCAGGCTTTTAAAAATGTATATAAAATGTATTTCAGCAAACAATGTATAAAATAAACCTCCAGGAATTGACTTACAAAGGAAAACATGAGCTAGTAGCATATCAGTTATTAACATCTTGTCTAAGAGATATTTAGGTACAATAATCTACAGTTTCACTGTGGAGAAGAAAATTTCTTTTCATCCAGCTTTTTTTGTATCGGTGTTTATTGACAGGGAGAGTAACACTTACTTTTAAGGGAATCTTAAAGGTTTAAGGAAGCTATACATATGTCGACAAAGATAGGGGCAGACATGGAGTCACATTTTGAAAGCGTAAATATAGCAATGTCAGAAGAGTAGTGGGTTGAAGAAATTATATATAATCCATACAGCTGTGCTGTTGTTGAAAGTGATTAGAAAAATGTAGAAAATTTGGTCCTCTTTCCAACCCAAAGGTTGTCAACCTTGGTTCCACAGACCAACATGGAGTCTGTAGATAGAAGGGAGTAGCTAGGCACAAGGACACATGCTGTGACCCCAGCACTTGGGCAGCCGAGGCAAGATGATGGCAAATTTGAAGCCAGACTGAGCTACATGGTGAGTTCAAGGTCAGCCTCGACTATAATCCTGTCTCAAACAAAAAAAAAAAGAAGGATGTAGGTGAATTTGCATGTTAAATAATAAATGACAACTTTAATTTCATTAATCTTTTACTGAATTTAGGGTTTCTATTATAATATAGATTAAACCTATTAATATTAATATTAGTGTTTGTCACCCATAGAAATATTATGTTTTCATACCATAATACTATTATAATAAATACCTTAGACTATCAAAATGTTTATTGTTATTAGACCCAACAGTAGAAGTTAGAACTTAATGCATTTATATAGAAGTACATGTATTATTATATCGTACCTTTGGGGCTATATTTGACAGTTCAGAACAAAAGTTCAACATTAGTGATCTCATTGGTAACCTGAATTTTTTATATCAAGACATTATAAGAGAAGAATTTACTTAAAATATTTGTTTTTTTAACATATTTCTATTTCTGAAGAAAGATTAGAAGGAGCAACACTTAAAGAACTTCTAGCCAACAGAAGAAAATATTTATCTATAGTTACTAGAGTATGCAATAGTTTTAAAGCCAAATGTTGACATCCTGGAGTTTCTGGTCTCTTTAGAAAAAACAGACAAACATGGAAGACATTTGTGATTATCTGTAAAGATGCGCAAATAGGATACTAACATGCAGGGTAAACACTTGCTTTGCGTGGTGTGGATGGAAGCCAGCACACAAGAGCCGGGGTGCGCAGGGCGCAGACAGCGGCACGAAGAGTGCACATCCCAGGTGGTAGAACGAAGCCGGGCAAAAGGAAACTGCTGCTTCGGGCTTAACACATAAACATTGGCAGCTGCAGAAGAAATGGAACACTCAGCACAAAAAGGGAGGTGCAGGGGTATTGGGGGGGTTACTTAGTGGGTCTGCTGGAGGCAGCTGTTAAACTACTGGATGAAATGTAGAAGAAAGAAACTGCATCCAGGAAGAGCAGAATAGAGAAAAATATACACGAGGGGGTAAGAGAAAGAATGTGTGTACAGTGGTGGGCATCGTGAAACCCCAAAAAGAAGGAGGTGAATCCGATAGGAAGGTCAGAGAAAGGTTGCCGGTGATGTGCGCTTAGGAGAAGGGCAGAAATCTACGAAGCCCAGATGCTCAGAGGCTGGGAAATGGGGACGGTATGGTTTGGGTCTGGATGTCCTCCCAAAGCCTCCTGCGGCTGGACGAATCCGAATTTACAGTGTGAGATCCCGGTACTAAGGGCATGTGATTAGTAAAGCAGTGCGTGTGACTGAGTGATTTAGCACTGCCCTAGGCCAGCAGTCTGGTTGGGACAAAAGAGCAGAAAGACGCAGCGAAAGTCTCATGTCGCTTCCGCTACCTTGTGCACACCGGATTGTTTCTCCTCTGTGAGGCGGGTCTGCCATCCCTGCTTTGGAGCCAGCTGATTATGGACTGAAACCTCTTGAGCTGTAAGCCAAAGAAACCCCTTCCTCTCTACCTTTGGGGGTCGAGTATCTTGTCTGGCAGTGAGAGCCAAGTAGCTGATGCAGGAGTCCAGTGCTACAGGCCGTAGCTGAGAATCTGGGTCCAGTACCAGGCCTTTTAGGAGGCTTCAGCATCTGTGAGGTACTTGTGTCACATGTGTGGGCTTCATCTTTCCACTTTTCAGATGAAAAATACATACGTACATACATAGGAGGAGTTTGATATTTTGGATTGAAATAACTTTAAAATGTTTTATAAATTTTGTAGACTGAAAACAGCCCACCTTGTTAAGTGAAAAACAAAAGTAAACTAAGAGAAACACTGCCCATCTAGGCATCTCAAGCTGTGTAACACCAACCCATTATCAGAACTAATGTCATTGTTCCAAAGGGTTTATCTGCTCATAATTTCCTTTAGTTTTCCACAGAGAATCATGCTGGTGCTGAATGCCTTTTGGTTACAACATAGAAGTATCAAAGTGTAGCTTTGAATCTCAGGCAACCATTTCAGTGGGTTACTAAAGGGCATTAGATTCAGCAGTTTAAAAATCTAATGGTGTTTTTTTAGTTCTTTGACTTCTATTTTTTAAAAACCTTTTGATCATAACTTCTAGTTATATTTTCAGTTAAATAGGAAAAAATCAAATTGTGATGTGTTCAATTGTCAGAAATATTAATTGGTGATAATTCCCATATTGCCACTTTAGACTCTAGCATATAAGTAGGAAGCACCCAGTTAGAAACTTAATGAATATTCATTATGGGACTATCATAAAATATTTCAGAAATAAGGTAATATTTTTTTGCTTAATGCACATATACATAAAGGTAATTAAGAGTGACAAAAACCAGAATATAATAACCAGGAAAGATATTGTTGAGGAAAGCCAGCAAAAGCAATGTTTTTAGGGAATAATAATCTAATTACATGTAATAATATAAATTGATAATTAGTAACATGCAAATTCAATTTTAAAAGATTATGTTCTCTATTGAATACATGTAGAGGCTTGCCCATTAGTGGAACCCAATAATGAATTATTTCAGGAAATTGAGAATTATGATGCCAACATATTTTCTGATGTTCTCCCTTTTCAGTTTAGAAGTTGAAAGGAATCATTTTTTAAAATAATACATATCAAGAAATAAGTAATACAGATACATTTGGACTCTTTTTGAATGACTTGCCTTAGCTCATGGGAAAGATGAGACAAACCTCTTACGTAGTGTGGCTTGTGAACCTCCTGTGCTCAGTGGCTATCTGCATTAAAGAGAAACACTGCAGAGGCTCCAACTGGGCTTCTCGGAGAATGCAGAGTCTGAGAATCACTAGATACAATGAATGAGGACAAGTTTCCGACTTGAGATTTTAGCGGTGATCTCAATCAGCCCCCTAAACAAAGAGCCTTCAGTTGTTTTCTTCTGTCAGTTAGCTTCATCTCTTTTGGGTAGGGCACTATTTTCCCCAACTTTGTTTCTCCTAAATAAATTAATTCACTTGGTTTCAACTGAAAGTCATTTTTGTGCCCTTCACTTTCTTTCTAAATAACTCCAGTGTGTTATCACTTGACCAATATTACTAGGTATCCATACCTACTTTTGTTCATAAATCTAATTCCTGTATAGTATAAGATGGCTTTATGTCAGTCACTGTAAAGAATATATTACAGTTATATTTATTGTGTTTTACTTGGGAAATGAAAACTAGAACTTATGGTCCATTTGAAAATTCCATAAGACAGCATCTAGGGTCCTGCTTAACATGATAGATACTAGAACCAACTGCCCAATTCTAGGTCCACTTCTCAGATGCAGTAACTGAGTAACCCTACGAGATTATGTTGTGTTGTGTTGTGCTTTCCTTTTCCATCAAATGGAAATTATAGTGAATCTACATAATACTTCTGGGATGATATCTGAGATTCAGACTCTAAGCAGAGTCCTGATGCCTCTTCCTCTTCCCTCCTTTTATTAATATTAGCTCATAAAAATAGTTGTTCAGCTAACCACCTGCTTTAAATATGTATATATATTATATTTTTATTTATATATAAATACATTTTTATAATTATTTATATATTTTTTTTTGGAGATGGGATCTCACTATGTAGTTCAGGCTGGCCCTGAATTCACTATGTAGCCCAGGCAAGTGTTGAATTCAGCAACCCTCCTGTCTCTGCCTCCCGAGTGCTGAGATTGCAGTTGTGAGCCACCATGCCCAGCTTCTAAATATATTCTTCTTACTTCTCTGATTTCATTGTATACCTTTTTTAAACTTTTTTAAAGTTTTTTTTTTTAATTTTATGAACAAGGTAATTCATTGACCCTTTTTGGGGTTTAATGTCTTTGATTTTCATAAAATGATAGACTTCCTTAAATTACCACAATTAAAAATAAACCCTACAACTTCAGCAGCTAAACATTCACTGGTAGCTTTAGGGAACTCACACTGCAAAACTTAAAATGAATCATGTAGTATGTTTATCTTGGCATCCTGGGCACAAAGGTTTGCTAAATCCTGTTTACCACACGCATGATTTCCTTGCTACCAGACGTTGTGTTATCTGCTTACAAACTCTCTTAGTTGAATACAGTCCCTGAAATGAAAGGCATTCTCCTATCATGTAATTACTCTTTTAAAAATAAAGCCAGATTTTTTTTTATGGTTTGAGGAGTGCGAATATATAAGACATGTTTTTCTAATTATGAAGCTGCTGTCAAGCAGGTCTATAAAGCAGATGCACTTTGCAAATTAGAGGTTGAGTCCAAGGTTCCTAGGGCTCAAAAATGGCTCCTGCTCTGGCCACTGCTGTAGCCTGTGGCACTGAAAGCAGGTGTGAGGTGAACATATTGTCTCCAAGACCAAAGTTCTGTTTGTAATCCTCCCAGATGCAGGGCAGATCCAAATATCCTTCGGCAGTCAGATTTTGTGTTGGCACCACCTGCTAGCAAAGAGCTTGCAGAAACTGAACTATGGATGCTTGATCTTTCAAGGCTCTCATGGACCAAGTCCCCATGACATAAGGACTTAGTTTAATTTCTCAACCTGTCAGGCGGTTCATCTTGGGAACTCTTACTTCTCACTTTGCTTTTTGCTACTTAATTCCTTCAGCTGATAACAGCTTATAGGTTTTCTGAAAGCTATGAAAAACTTCCTCATTTGGCATTATCATAACTAGATTTTTGATGATTAAGCCAAGTGTCAAGGGATCGAGGTAGCTGAGGAAGCACTGCTTTGTGTCCTGTATATTCAGACAGGCTACTACATTAATAACAACTACAGGCAGATCTTCCTCAAATCTCTAGTTTACTGGAAAGAGTACACTGTATTTTGCTTTTGTCTTGAATCTCCCCTAAAAACGTATGGACCCAAAATAAAATATATTGAAATGTCTTTCAATTTCTTTTTGAGACTCAAGGCCAGGTTTACTGGAAGGAAATTTCCCTGCAGTTCTTTTCTCCTTTAAATAGAAGCAATTTGATATTTTTTTCTGGTAGTACAATAATGTTCATCTTCTATTAAGCACAGTTACTTGAATGAGAACCATCTTACTGGCCATGAAAGATGGGATGTGGGGGTAAATTTTATTTGTAAATGAATACTGCTTATGAAAATGAAAAAAGACAATCAATATAAGAAGCTGGTACAGCCAGAAAATAGGGAAAAAAACAACTCCTTTTAGAAAGCTACCTCAAATACTTTATTCTAACTGCTGATTTCCATGCCGGTCAAGCAGGATGAGGTTGTATGGTTACATCAGCACTCCTGGGAAACTTGCCTAAAATTACTCAGCGTTCGATGAATGGCCTTGATTACAATTCAGGTGTCCTCTGCCCAGGCCAGTGACCTTGAGTCAAAAACAGTGCTTCATAAAACTTTTTAGTTCTGGACCCCATGTCCAGTCACTCTTCCTACCATCTACTATAAAGTTTTTTTATTTTTTGAAAAACATCTATTAATCTAAATGGTAGAAATTAATGCTTTCATTTTGTTCAGGAAGTTTTGCTATGAAGTGTTTTGTGTTGGGATGACGGTGACAATTTTACCACTGAATTTGTAGATGGAAGGAGCACTTTCCATTAGGGAAAAGGGAAAACTTTTGGAAGGAAAGTATGAGCTAGATGAAGAAGCCATGGTACTCTGTTAAATCCTAAGTGTGCTGGGATTTAGTGCAGATTCCAAGAGGTACCATGTGTATACTCAAGCTATTCTATGTCAGTTTTTGTGATACCTTTGGGGGAAAAACATGCAGATTATTTTTATAAGTTTAAAGCTTCATAAGAAAATCACGAACAGAAATTCACAACTAATACATTGTTTGCTCTGTAAAACAACTGAAAAGTATTGCCGGAGAAAGTCTGAGAGTCTTCATCAGAGGAAGTTTTGTAGTTGCAGCATTGAGACCTCAACCTACTAATCTGTACTGGCTGAGGTCAGAATTCTACATATTATTTTGTCTTGACTGATCTTTGATATTTGGACATTTACACATTATAGTTGCCATTAGATATTCTGGACAGCACGTTTTTGACATGTGCTTGATCTCCTTATTATCAAGATGAGTGAAAAATATAGACAAGGAAGATAGCTGATTCAAGCTTTCAAAGAAGGATCAAAGGAGTCAAATCTATGTGATGTGACATTATAAGAGGGCTCCTTTTATTTGTTTTAATCCTGGGACACCAGTATTTTGTGGTAATAGTAAAACAATGATGTTTCTAAGATTATGGACCTGAAATTCCACTTATGAGACATGTGAGGAACAGACCTAACACCAGAGCCACATCTGTTGAGTGAGCTAGGAGGAGAGGAAGGTCAGGGGAACTGTGCCATTGTGTGCACTCGGCACTCGGAGCCATCCTCTCTGGCTTCTTCTGAATTCGCACCACAAATTCGCTCAGGGTGCACCACAAATGTCAGCCTCCATCCATTCATTGCTTTCACACATTCTTTCTATTTATTTCAAGGGAATACTTGTTGAGTACCTGCTGTTGGCCAAGCACTGAGCTAGCCCTGAGGGAACAGCGATGCACATGAAGTCAGCCTCTGACTTCACAGTCCAGAGTCCTTGGTGATAGTGTATCTCCTCAAGAAAAGGACAGGCATGGACTGAAATACTCCTTCAGTGGGGCTGCCTTCCTTATGCCTTTAAAGAGATCTGCTCATTGGGATCATGATAACTTAGTTTTCTCTAAGTATCCTTTAAAATGATTTATAAACAACAGAAAAGTTTTTTTCTTACAGTAGGGAACTGTAAGGCTGGAAAGCTCAAGATCAAGGTCCTGAATTCTGATGTCCAGTGAGGACCTTCGTTGCTGGACCCTCATGTGGCAAAAGATCAAAGGACAAAACAAAGTGAATATTGTGTCTTTGTGTGACAGAAGAGGAAACCCACTTCCTTTTTATGATAGACTCACCCACTCATGACGGTGGAGGCTCATCTCCTAAAATCTTCCCCGAAGGCCATCCTTCCCAGTAATGTTGCCCTGAGGAGTAAGTTTCCCTGGCATGAGTTCTGGAGGACACATGCAGACTGTAGCCCCCATTCCCAAGGATATCTTCCTTCTAGTGCCCAGAACCTGTGAATGTCCTGCTTACAGATGACAAAAAGGGATTTTACAGATACGATTAAGGTAAGGATCTTGAGATAGGGAGGTTATCTTGTATTATCAGGATAGACCCAAGTAATCACAAAAGAGAGGCTGGAGAGTGAGAAGGAGAGAAGGAGATGTAACAGTGCAGAAAGAGTTTGTAGTCACACAGGGCTGAGATGCTGTGGGGGAGGGGACAAAGAGCATCAAGATCTGTTATGTACATGTACAAATCCATCGTGATGAATGTGATCATTATGTACTGCAAACATGTACTAATGAAAATAAATAAATTTTAAAGGAAGCCAGAAAGGGTAAAAAAAAAAAAATGAATTCTCCACTACTCCCCAATTTTATTTTATTTATTTTTTTTTTTTTTTGAGACAGGGTCTCGCTTTGTAGTTCAGGCTGGCTCTGCGCTCACTGTGTAGCCCAGGCAAACCTCAAGCTCAGCAATCCTCCTGTCTCTGCCTCCCGAGTGCTGGGATTACAAGCGTGAGCCACCACGCCCGGCCCCAATTTTATTTTTTAAAGTTCTTTATTTTCATAAGCAAGAAATAATTGTATATATATTATGTAGCTTTGTAAGCATGGCCATCACTTCTTGGTGAGCATTTCTCCTTCACTTTTCCCTTTATTTTAGGGAGAACTCATCAGCTAGGTCAGCTGTCCTTGTCTATGTAGGACTCTAGGGCCAGTTTTATATAATACTTTCTCACCGTCACCTCTTCTGTTCTGCTTTGC
Organism: Thryonomys swinderianus; assembly: GCA_004025085.1. NCBI lineage: Eukaryota > Metazoa > Chordata > Mammalia > Rodentia > Thryonomyidae > Thryonomys > Thryonomys swinderianus. The sequence continues at coordinate 22,548 of PVIC010013255.1, forward strand.
TCTGAGCTTTTAGATAGCTTTTTTAAAAACTGGCTTTTGTTTCATCATGATTCCTTGGCATGCCCGGGCTGCAGGAGCTCCATATCAGTCTTGATACCAGTGAATCCCCTTTGGTTGAGTCGAACAAAAAAAGCCAAATTTTCTTCTAAGCAGAGATTGACTTGGGAAGCAGGAGGTTCTGGCACTATGCAGGTGGGCAAAACACTGCATCCAAGTGCTAAGACAGTTTGCTGCCAATTTTACTGTAACTTAGGTATTTTTGTGTCTTACCAGCCTTAACTCATTTGATTCTCACAGCTTAATTACACTGGTAGAAACGACATGTAGGAAATTTTCCATCTACCACGTCTAATTAGGTATGTCCCCCCAAACTTGAACTTGGTGTCAGTGAAGTTTACCTAAGCAGTCAAAACTCCCAGTCTCACCTCATTATCCTCACAGTTTCTTCTCCAGGGAATGTGTAAAACATACCCTTTAACCTGGAAATAATGTGACTGCCCAGAGGAGGAAAATCCACGAATAGGAAAAGAGCGCTCTCTGGACTAGCCCTGTTCTCAGAGTGTGCGTGTCCATCACGAAAAGCCCGTGTGTATCTGGAGACTCTCTAACCCCTGAAACACTCATACCTGGGCACAGTGTCTCATTTTACCTTCACGACGCTGCTGTGAGGTAGATGGAGCAGAAATCACGCTGGTTTGCACAGAGAGAAGTTACAGCTTGCCGACTGACCTCTGGGAAATGAGAAATATGTTCAGTTAAATGACGTTAAGGTAGAGAGTTCGCCCCATATTTTATAGGGATTAGATCAGTGGCATCCTTTTGGCCTAGACCATCGACCTCTAGAAAAATATCTGTGGCACTCTCTCCCTTGCAATGTTTTCTTCAAAAAACAAAAAAAGAAATTAGTTTTATCACACGGGCAGTGATAAATACTCATCAATTAAATAAATATTTGTAAGACCCTTGAAAGTTGCCAAAAGGAATATGAAGAGGTTTAAAATGTGGTCCTTGTCCTTGAGAAGCTTCAAACTTTATTGGAGAAACAGGATATGGATACATTAAAATTTAAGAGGTGATGCAGAGCCATGTGATGAAGTGCTGGATGACTCAGTGTTCCGGGCGTTTGGGAAAAGGAAGGGACACAGTGGGCTGCACGGAAGGGAGAGGGATGGGATCTAACCCGACTGTGATGAATGGATACATTCCGTGTCGGCAGCAGAGGGGCACCCAGATGGGGACGACCGCGGGAGCCGATCCTGAAGGTAGACGTGGACCAGGAGTTCTGAGGAACACAAAAGTGGTGAACTATAAATCAGAATTTGTAAAGAGATGAGGAAGCAAATTGTTTTAAGTCTGTGAGCTGGGGAGTCTTAAATGCCAGGCTGGGGCCATTGTTTTCATGACAATATAACCACTTAAGGCCGTTTTGTGCCTGAGAATAAAACAGAGGAGCCACTAGGAGCCACACTGACCAGGCCCCTGAAACTTCAGTACTTTGCTTCTATTGGAGTTTCTGCCTCAGCCTCACGTCTTCACGTCTTCCAGCAAACTGCCAGGTACAGGTGTTGTTAGCAACCCCTCCCTGTAGAGATTTTCCAGGACCACCCAGGAAACCCTTGTTACTCCCTGTTCAGCGTTGTCACAAGGATTCAGACGTGAGAAAGCTTGTGATCACAGTGGGTTTGGGACATGAATGCATCATAACCAGACTTTGTGCTCCGCTGGAAGCAGATTGAACACATCACCTATCATTTTTTTTTTTTTTGCTTTTTGGAGACAGGGTCTTGCTTTGTAGTTCAGGCTGGCCCTGAGCTCACTATGGTGCCCAGGCAAGCCGCCGCGAACTCAGCAATCCTCCCGTCTCTGCCTCCCGAGTGCTGGGATTACAGGCGTGAGCCACCACGCCCAGCATTATATGGGTAACCGGGGATCGAACTCAGGTCCTTATGCTTGCGAGGCAGGCGCCGGAACCACTGAGCTAACCCTCCGGCCCCACCTATCATTTATTGTTTGTTCTACACCAGATACGGTAGTAGATGCTCTACATATATGCCCTTATTATCTCTAATTCTTTCAATCATATAAGAAGGTAGGGGTTAACTTTGCCTTAGAACTGACAAAATTAAGTTTTATCCAAAGTCTGAGAGCTGTTAAGTAGTAGCAGCATCAGGGTTCAGTCCCATTCTCTGTGCTATTACTGGTGACTTTTCCATATTTCAGAGGCCTAGAGTACCTATGACTGTTCGGCACATTTTAAACGGAAAGAAAAAGCACTGCAGAGCACTACCTCTGGGTAGCGTTAAGACACAAAGATCTTGAGCTGGTAGAGTGGTTCCTGCCGTCCACCACCGCGTGCTTTGGTTTTTGCAGACACAAGCCACCCTCACGTAGTTCTGCAGGAGCCCGGTGCCTAGAGACATGCTTGTCAGCTCCACACCTACCCCAGCCTTCTCCTCAGCACAGTGAGGGAACAAGACCAAAAGATGTCTGTTTCCTTCTAACTTGCAGATTCTCTTCTTAGAGCTGAGAAAGTTGCAAGTTAAACTAACTCACAGGATTTAGCTCAGTGTTTCAAGTGCCTACCTTGTAAGCACAAGGTCCTGAGTCTGATCCCCAGCACACACAAAAAAATTAATTCACATGACAAGACAGATGACTGGTGGTTATTTTTAAATTTCTTGGGATTTTTTTTTTGTGTGACTTAGACACTCGACAGTGAAAATGATCTGATTTGACTTAAGAGACTGGTAGGCAGGGTAAGAATATTTGTGAGTGGAGACCCACCCTGCGAGTCAGACCCATCCAGTCTGCCAGAGCTGACCAGGTTCCCTCACCACAAACATCCAAGTGTACTCTGCATAGCACTCTCACACTCTGGACATCATCACTGACTTTCTTGTCTGTTTTGACCCTGGACTACGGGATACTTGTGCATCTCACAGCAAGAGCCTCTTGTCTCTGAATGCCACTCTTCTGGCACCTGTACAAAGCAACAAAGATGCTTTGGTTAAATGTTAACTCTGTTTCAGCCTACATAGTCTTACATATCTTCAAAAGGCCTTAGGACGAGCTGCTTTTACCTGTCACTTACCTCGTGTCTGCCTCTTGTCTGCCTTGGGGCAGCTGAGACCATGTTTGTACTGAACTCTGAGAAAGTCACACTGAGATTAGGCCTGTGCTTTGTAGGGTGACTCAATGTACCTGAGAGTGTGAGGGCAGTTGGAAATGTTCAGATTTTCAAGATGTGACATGAATATCCCTGCTCTCTAAAATATTTCAGTCATCTTCTTTATTGCATTAGCAGACGACAGTCATTCCAAATTGTCTAAAGAGCATTTCTTGCTCTCTACGTAAAGAAAGCTGGTGTTTCACAATAAGAAGTGTTTTACAGTGAGACGCACAAGAGGATCCTTAAAAAGATCAGAGATGGAACTATGTCAGTATTTGAAATAGCATTTTTAGAAGCCCCAAATATGTAATTTAAGAAATTATAGCCAATGTCTCCAGCATATTAATGAATATGGCAGGTAAAATGTCTTTATCTAATCTACTTTTAGATTACAGGTCAAATGCACAAAACCGTCCCATTTGCTAAGATTTTATCTGAAAGGTAAGAAGAAATCTTGTCATTCCTTGTGACCCATTACAGTGGTTACATATTTACCTCCAACTTTATGCTCAAAGCTGACCTGTGCATGTTCAGTGACAGAGACAGCACTTAGAACTTCACAGTAGTCAGGGAGTAGTTTTTGTTTCCATGACTTCCAATTATTTATCGTAAAATATATGTCTCACGCCTCATTTGTTATAAAATCTATTTTATTTTGGTGCTTAATTAATGATCACTTTAGCCCTCTGTGGCAGTGGCCAAAAATTTATCTTCTTGCCTTTTTTTTTTACTACCAGAGTGTGAGAAAAGCAGATAAGTAAAAACATATCAATCTGCCATATCCATTAATAAAGCAGAGAAGTTGGCAGTGATTTCTTCTTGAAGTATATATTGAGGGTTCTAAAAACATTGTTTGTTTTGAATACTACAAAATATGCTGTAAAATTCAGAGTTAGAGTAAATTATATATTCACGATTTAGATTAGAATATATGCCCAATAAATTTTTAAATTATTCTGTAATTGATTAGTGATAAGAATGAAGAAAAGAGCCTCAAAGAAGTAGAAGGAAGGAAAAGATGAAGGGAGAGAGAGAGGAGGAGAAGGGGAAGAGGAGAGTCTGTACTGGTAATTTTTATTCGGTTGCACTTAATAGATTTTAAGGGATTGTACTAGTAAATCTTATAGAGGTAACAAAAACTGCTTATGCCAAATACATAATATTCATTAAAACTCTATATTGTGGCCAGCAGAGAAGTCTTAATATTTCTTTCTTCGCCTAAGAACTTGCTTTTTAATGAACATATAAGCTGAAAACAATCAGCTCTTTGGGCCTCGCAGAATCCTTTTATGACCCAGCTTCTACTGTGAGATCCACCCAAGGCCTGCTCTCTGTGATAGCAGAGCTTAGCTTTCAGCCCATAAATATGGAAAGTGCAGTTTGTCACTTGTATTTGTTTTACACTTACAAATTAGGAGACACATTTACTGTAAATATAGTTAACATCCAGAGGTTTCAAAGCTAAGAATATGCACGTTCAAAATGTCTTTGCCTTATTTATGCGGTGGCTACCACATTTGTATAAACAGAAAATTACTCCATTCATGCTTTATTACTTCTTCTTTTGTACCACAGCCTTGACCCCAGTCATCATAAATTGAGAAATAGTGGGGAACTAATGGAGACAGATGGGAATATGGCTTGCCATTTACTCAAATTGGTAAAGTAATTAACCTCAAGGTGCTGGTTTGCAAGAAAAATTGTTGGAATATCTCAGGACGTCGGTAAACAGACTCCTGCTTTAACCAGTTCTGACAACTGCATCATAAACTAGACTTATTCTGTTCAATTGACCTGTCAACGCCTTGAGTCCAAATAAAGATTTGTATTACAATGCACTTGCTGAGAAGTGGGAGAACACAACTGCTGTGTCTTTTCAAACGTGGTGTTGTTCTCCTCCTGCTACAGAGGAGCTGGACTGTCATATATTCATTCTCCAGCCATTATACGAGTATTCCTTAGAAATCTTCCTTTACTGATTGTGTGACAGCTTCGTGACAGCAGATGGTAGTCATTTGGCTCCAGAAAATAAAATGAAAAAACATGAGCCAGGCTGGCTGGGCTCATTTAGAATACCAGTGGACAGAGGCCAGATCTAGATTTTATTTATCCAGGGACATTCTGTAATGAGGCCAGAGTGGCACTGGTAGTACGTTTTCCCTACAGATTGGGGGGGTGGAGCTGGATTTCTATAGATCGTTATATAAATCAAAGGTGGTCTTGTAAATAGGGCTGTTTGTCCAAATCTAAATATATTGCCTTTGTTTTTTGTTTTGTTTTGTTTTGACCCTTTGAAAGCTAACAGATTTCACTTGTTCCGATCCAGGATGCTCCATCTCCACATCTTTCCCTTCTCCATTCTGTCTCTCTCTTCACTCTTTCCTAGACATAATGTTTTGATTTCTCTTTTCCATATTGTCAGCTATGAGATGTTTCTGTAGCAGTGCATTCAGTTTTTCAGCAGGGCCTTGTATCGTCACCTGAGGAACCAGGAGGGCTTGAATCTAGTCTCCTTGGCTGTTCTTTGCAAATGTTTTAGTTTGCAATAAGCAATCTTAAAGAAAAAAATAGAGTAGAAGGTCTTTGTGATATTTCGTAAAACTTGTCTGGAAGAGCAAATGCCATGGAAGGAGTAATTTTCATCTGAAGTCCATCCATTCAGGAGGGATGAAAACTATCTCACTGTCCTAAACAACGTAAGATCTTCATCAGCATAAAATCCTCCTCATCATAGGATTATTGCTGCCCTTTGAGTCCTCTGGTACTTGAGATGAACTTAAATAGTGGCAAAAACTAGGTGTATCTTTGTCTTTGCCCGCTCTGAGGCAATGGCCTCCTGGCCCTGTATATTCTCAAATTACACAAGTCTCTACTGTCTTTTTTTCTTTAGCCCTCATGGGCCCCCTTTCAGGCAATTCAAGGATTGATCAACCTCCAGTAGTACGAGTTATATCTCAGTAAAGCTGTGATCAAAAATACTGAAGAACTGAAGGTAGTAAAACATTTTAAGGTTATTTAAATCAAGAAAAAATTGAGGAATTGTTCCTCAAGAAAGGATATACTATCTTACAATATTATATCAATGTTTTCCTGATTTTGATAATTATACTATAGTGACATGAGAAACACTTTTTTAATGTACAAGTATTTAGAAAGGCATTATACTTGTAATTTACTTTCAAAAGGATAAGAAAAAATGTGTGTATATAAACAAAATAAGCAAATTATTAAAATGTTTTGGTAAATCTAGTAGAAAAAAATTCATAGCATCTCAATTTGAAGAAAACTCTATTGATTCAGAAAATCTGGTCAGGAGCTCTGATTTATTGTGTGAACTGTCCTCATGCATATACTGTGGTTAAATAATGACAAGTTGGGCAAACCCTAGGTTGTTATTTCCAGCAGCCTGATAATTCAAAGCTGGGTGCAGGAGGGTCAGGGTGCAAGGATTTGCTGTGGAGTCAGTTATGCCAGCAGCAAGGTTCTTCTATCTGCCGAGTGATCATCTAAGGCACTGAAGCACCTGCTCTTGCAAAAGACTCACAGCTGTCTTCAGTGTGAGTTGTTCATTCTGACCTATTTAGGAAGAGTAACTAAGTAAGTTCTTATTTATTTGACTTCAAGTTTAATTTGTAGGAAGCCTAACTGGAAATCTGTAGAACTCTTTATTTGAAACAGTATTCCGATGCTTCCTCCAAAGTTCCCTAGAACATTACCTAAATATTGAACCTTAATCTCTATAAATTCTGTTGAAATCTCTGATTTAAAAGTACTTCTAATGAGGACAAACTAGAGGCCCTGTTCACTCAAAAATCACTATTTGTTGAGGGGTTCCAAAATCCTTTATGTATAAAAGTCAGTAATTGTGGGCCAGAGATGTAGCTCAGTGGTTCCCTCACCTGACTAGCAAGTGGAAAGTCCCTGGTTCGATCCCGGTAACCACATACAATAATATCAGGCATGGTGACTCACACCCACCAGCAATCAGTACCACATACCACAAAGCTGAATGTGTTGGCTCACACCTGTCATCCCAGCACTTGGGAGGCAGAGGCAGGAGGATTGCTGAGTTCAAGGCTTGTCTGGGCTACATAGTAAGCTCAGGGCCAGCCTGAACTACAAAGCAAGACCCTGTCTCAAAAAAAAAAAAAATTCCATTTCGTAATCTGTAGTCACTTTTGAACTCACGTGTGAGACACGTTCTTCCTCCTCTCCCAGGAATCTTCCTGTGAGAATAGCATATTCACCTTGATTGAGATCTTCTTTAGCCTGACCCATTTCCTCATCCTAGATGCCTTTTCCGAAGAAGACCAATGTGAACAGCTCTAGTTTCCCCTCCTGTCTAGAGTTCTCCAGCTCTAGATGTACACTTCAAATATTAGAATCCCGCCTACCAAAGCTTTCTTTCTTTGACTTTGTACCTAATATTTTTGAGCCTCGTAACCTCATGGATGCATGTGTGTGTGAGTGTGTGTGTTTACACAGTTTTAATAGATCGACATGCTATTTTCATCTCATCAAGTGTCCAAAACAATCAAGATCCAATCTCTCAGTACAAGCAGTAGGCCTTGAACAAAAAAAAAAGGCTGTGAAGTCAAGATGACCATCCAAATTAACCTCTACACGATTAATTCCAAAATTAAAAAGGTGTGTATGTTAGTCTATGCCTTCAAAATATCACCCTGTGAAATTTCAGTGCTGAGACTTTGCCAAAAGTTAACTTCCAGGTGAAGACTACTTAGATTATAATTCGTGAGAGTTTTCAGGTCTGGGCTTCGGGGCTGATGACTCCATTATCTTAAATGGGTGATGACTTCAAAGACGACATCAAAAATGCTTTCCGGGTGCCTTCTGCCTGTGCCTGTTTCCATCATTAAATTAAGCATGAGTTAATGTGTGACTGTTAAAGAAAACACAAGGCAGCATTTTGCAGTGATCGCTAATGGATTAGAATGGCATTAAATATTTTCCTCCTGGCAGACATAACGTTTTATAGTTTGGCTTTAAAATAAAGGGTATTTTATATACACTGTCATTTCATTCAGTTATTTCTCAGACTTTGGCACCTCCACTGGCTAGTTCAAACTTTTATGTCATCATCAGAAGAGAGCCCATTGAACTCACTGCAGTCTCTTATTAGGCACGTGTTTTCAGCAGGCACCAGCAGCCATCGCAAGTGAAAATAAACCCAGCCTTAAGTAGGCACCTTTCCATATATTTGCATGTCCACATATCTGTCTGTTATGTTTATATGCCTGTATTTGTTTGCTCCCCGACCTATAAGGAGTTGAGCAGTTTAAATTCATTTGTTACCTGAATTGTTTTCTCCTGTTTTAAAACATTTTAATTTATAATCAGACAAGAAGAACAGATGTAAGAGTTGTAATTTAATCATTTTATTGCTATCTTTGTATATTTTGAAGAATTAGGTATTGTACTCATGGGAAGTCGTATTTTATGCCTAGTTGGAAAAATGAATAATGTAATAATATGCAAAATGTAAAGTTTTAGAACTTCAGTACTGAGTAAGGCATATAAACTAATGATCTGGTTAAGGTCCCCTGTGCACCATAATAAATATGGACTAAATTTGTCATTATAGCTTTAGACAGAGGTTTCAGGCAACAGATTTAATTAAATCCTTTTTTAATATTCATACTTCTAAACTGCATAATTCCCTTCTACTGTAAAACTGAGTGCTATATTAAAACAAACAAAAACGGCAGATTACTAAATGGATATTAGCGTGAAGTCAATAAGCATTTAATTCTGCAGAGAACTCTGTGAGGAGAGCGGAAGCTTCATGGAGCTCGCTCAGGAGATCGTGACTCAGATTGAAACCAGCTCACAGAGACATTTGTCTGTTTTCACACTGACTCTTCATGGGGGGTTAATTAGTTATTTGTGGAACTGGTAAAAGAATAGAATGAGAACACAAGAATGCCCTTCGTTAGCTATTGAAGACAGCGACTGAGAGATATGCTTCAGAGACCATGAGGAACTCGCTGGTGTCGTTGAGATGTCCAGAAGAAGTGGACATAATAGTTGTTTAAAGGTTATAAATAGGAAAGATCATTCCCCTGGAAGGCCTTGTCCCCTGTGATACTCAGTCCAAGGACTAGAATTTCTCCAAAATTGTAATAGTCCTCCTCAATGTTTTCATCCAGTAAATCTGAATATTTGTGACCTTGTATGGTTAAAAACTCCATTCTGGGGCTGGAGATTTAGCTCAATGGTTCCAGCACCTGCCTAGTAAGCGCAAGGTCCCTGGTTCCACCCCCAGTAATCACATACAACAAGGTCGGTCATGGTGACTCAGGCCCACTGGCAATCAGTAAGACACCACAAATGCTGGGTTTGGTGGCTCAAGTGTATAATCACAGCACTTGGGAAGCAGAGGCAGGAGGATTGCTGAGTTCAAGGCCTGCCTGAGCTATATAGTGAGTTCAGGGCCAGCATGAACTATAAAGCAAGACCCTGTCAAAAAAAAAAAAAAAACTCCATTCTGAATTTTCTTGGGAACATTTCTTCTTCATAGGGTTATATTAGTCACAGAATAACTGCATATTGAATGTTTGAAAGAAGTGTTTGGTGACATTAGCTGACTTCATGACCATCCATTGGTTAAATAACCAAATCAAAGTCTATCCTCCCAAGATAACAGCATGAGTAAAATTGCCAATAGAATCACTAAGGCTGATTTTTATTTTATTAAGGAGTCCTTCAAAACATTTCATCCACCTGTACTGCATTCCTACAGATCCACATTTTTCTACCTTTTAGGTATAATGTTTTTAGGTTGTCATTTTCTCCCACCAATTAATTCTTCTTTTACTCTTCATTATTTACAAGAATACTTGGTCACCAATTCATACAGAATAAATAGCATTGTAAATTTCTTTAGCATAAAAAAGCATATAGAACAACTAATCTTAGTCTCAGTTATATACATTGAAAAGGTGACCTAAAGACAGTTTACACTGACTTGCCCATAGTTACATAATTACTGGCTAACAGAGGAAATGGTGACTATTTGTCAGAAACAGTAGAAGATTAAAAAAAAAATTTATGTTCTCTTTCATCAAAGTAGCATATATACCATTAATAAAACAAAAAATAGAAAATGTAAGCAAACATATGGTCAGTATTTAAACTTTTAAACATTTGCTACAAAACTTTGTAAATCAAATGAAAACATTTTCTGTTCTAAACAAATGATTTTATCCACTTTTTAAATGACAATATATTTACAATCATCACCTCAAGTTTTTCTTCCTAAGTAACATTTATGGACTTGTGGATTCCATCTTCAGTTCATGTGTGTAAGGGCAGCATCGTGCAGTGAGTAAAGCTGGTGTCTGACGGCAACCTCCCACACACCATGACCTTGTTTCTCCGTCCTGACACAAGAATAAATGTATCTTTCTTGTGAATATATAATCAGTTTAATAACAATTCCAAGTACATCAGATTAAACACTAGAATATGTGCTTTTGAGTTAAACCATCTAAACTGGGTAAGAAAAGCACAGTGGACATTGATCTGGCTGGGAAGGGTTTTATGGACATTGCTATGGTTTAAGTGGACCTAAAAGGATAGGAGAGATGAGGTCATGAGCACTGCATTCTGGGATAAGCACTTCTCTTGATCGGATTGGGCAGCACCCAGAGAGGGAGCTGAATGCCTTCCTTCCCTCCTAGGTGGATGCGATGCAGAGAAGCAGACTACCCACTCTGAATTTATGTCGTGGAACAAGTTCACAGTTGATAATATGGTCCTGAAGTCAAGAGAGATGGATTCATTTTCATTTTCTATGACTACCTTTGAAGTTGTTGAGGGAGGATAATTATTTTCCCTCTTCAAAGTATTTTCTCACATCATTTTCCTGGAAATGACAATCGGGCAGTGCCCGGGGTTGGCACATTCAACCTTAGTTTGATGAATGCAATTCTGAACACGGCCCCTGATGCAGTGTTCGTTTCCGTGGCTCAGAACTCAGTCTTGCAGAGTGAATTGTCATACATTTTTGGCAAACCATTTCTTCCTTCAGCCTTAAAACCAAAAGAGGACCAGGGTGGTCCCAGAATTATTTCAAAGTGGAAAGCCAGCTTAGAGATGAAGATGACATTGACTTTGATATCCCAAATATGAATGAGGAAATGAAGCCACCTAGAGCTCTTAATGATGATCGCATTGCTTGAATTTCTTAAGGCAGTTGGGGAATAGTCCGAGATAACAAACCAAAGGCATCTTCTGTAGGATAAATTGAATGTGTGTGCTAACATTACATTTTTTCTTAGTAAAATGTTCACCAAAAATAATTCACTATATTGATTATCAAAGATGAATTTTAGAAGTAAATGTCCCCTCAAATGAAAATTGGATTCTATCAGTTTAGGATAAACCTAAGGCTTCTGCCTCCAGCCAAGCATAATAGTCTTGTCTTCCCACCTGAAAAATCATAAAAGTAACAAAATATAAAATCACATATGGGATACTACTTTTAAATGATTTCCAATTTACTGGAAATCAGGCAATGAAGAACACTGATTCTGAGAGCAAGTAAGTGTATGAGGAGACCGATGTAGCTGGGGCTCTAGGGGCTGCAAAACAAAGATGAGAGAGCTGCACAGAGTTCTAGAAATTTGCAGAGATGATCTGTTTAGTTGAACACGATTCAGTCCATGCACGTTAAAAAGCAGGCATGGCGGGGGAAGAACCAGATAAATATTAGAAAATTAAATTAGAGGTCCTAGTGCCTGGGACTTATACAGGGCTAGAGAAGGCCTCTTTCAACTAGCCATTAAGAGCCACAGAGCCTTCAGTGGAATATATAGGGTGTGGTGAGCAAGTGGCATCTGTTGTCGATTATAAGGAGTTCTCTGTACTTCTGCCTACTGCTTCTTGGTGTCAACATTGCCAGCAAAAGCAATACATTCAAGCATCAGATGGAACAAGGCTTTCCTCAGTCTTCCATGGCCAGTCAGTGCCCCCCAGGAGTCAGCACAAGGCAGGTATCCTCAGTGCAGCCCTCTCATACTGCAGAAGGATGGCCAGCACTCACTACAAATGCTATTCTTGCTCTGTCTCTTTGCTGTGTGAGTAAAGCACTATTTCCTCCAGTGTTTGCCTGTTAGGTTCTGCTTAATACCTCAGATATCAAGATACAGTGAACAAAAGTGCTTGGATTGCTTTCTACTTTTGACAGTAGACAACAGGTGCTGCTTACTCGGCAATATAATTTATAGGGAATAAGTACCCCTCTTCTGAACACTAGAACAATCCCATCTAACTGATCATGAAAGTGAGTTCCCAAGGCTGAGATTGCTTCCAGGTAATTTAGCTTCACTCTAAGACACATCTCAGTAATACTAGATCACAAGAATATCTATGACCCAACAATATAAAATTTGTGGGGTGACATTTAGACAAAAATGTCAGATATGGAAAGAAACAGGAAAATATGTCATATAATAAGATAACTCTTTTCTCTAAACACACCCAGAACTAACACAGATGTTAGAAGATGAGAACATCAAACTAGCTGCTGTCATAATTCCACGTGTTCAGATGTTACACATAGAAAATATGGTTCTCCCACAAATCCTGTAGATGAAAAGTACAGTGTAAATGGGATTAACTATGAATTAAACAATACAGAAGGAAATTTCAGTAATCTGCAAACATACCAATAAAACTACTCAAATTGAAATATAAAGAGAAAAGTAGATTTTTGAAATGAAACAGAATATCTCAATGAGTTTGAGAGACAACTTTATTATTACTGAAAAATTTTATACAGTTGGTGAAAACTGTGAACCCACACCTCCAAGAAATGAAATGGACCTAAAGCACAGATGCAGGAATAATCTATACCGAGGAGTATTGTGAGTGAGAAACCAGCATCCAGAAAATGGGGAACCAGATGACATTAGAGGAACAAAGGTCAGGATTGTACCAGCTTTCTCACTGGAAATTGAAACAATATCTTGAAAATTAAATAAAGTTTTGAACCTAAAGTGCTCTGCCAAGTAACATGATGCTCTGTGTAAATATTTACAAAAGTATGGAGAGTACCAAAAATGGCGTCAAGTAAATATATTTTTAAAAATCCTGGGCCAGAGATTTAGCTCAGTGGTTCCTGCACCTGCCTCGCAAACCCAAGGTCCTGAGTTTGATCCCAGTAACCACATACAATGCTGGGCATGGTGACTCATGCCCACCAGCAATCAGTACCACATACCACGTACCACAGTGCCGGGCGTGGTGGCTCACACCTGCAATCCCAGCACTCAGGAGGCAGAGACAGGAGGATTGCCGAGTTTGAGGCTTGCCTGGGCTAGAGTGAGCTCAGAGCCAGCCTGAACTACAAAGCAAGACCCTGTCTCAAAAAAAATCAACAACAACAAAAATCCTTATTATTTAAATCTCCTTAAAAGATAACAGACTGGCTGTGCGTGGTGGCTCATGCCTGTAATCCCAGCACTCGGAAGGCAGAAGCAGTAGGATTGCTGAGTTTGAGGCTTGCCTGGGCTACATAGTGAGCTCAGGGCCAGCCTGAACTACAAAGTAAGACCCTGTCTCAAAAAAAAAAAAAAGCAGACTGAATAAAAACAGGAACATTGTGTGAGATTTATAGCACATATAAAAGCAAAATGCATGATAAAACTATCATTAAGTTCAGAAAGGTAGAGAAAAAGTACTGTTATAAGTTTTTATGTGAACTGGAGGATTATCACTTGAAAAGAGACTGTATTTAGTTAAATATATGTACTATAAACCTAAAATAATGACAAAATACCCAAGAAGTATAGTCAATAAGCCAACAAAGTATATAAAATGCTATAAAAATAGTGAATTCAAAAGAGGGCAAAAATAATAGAAAAAAGAACATATGTGACAACAGAAAACACATTGGCAAAATGATAGACATATCTATCCATATAAATCATTATATTTAATATAACTACTTGAATAGCAAAGATTGTTGTATTGGATTAAAATGCAAAACCCAACTGTGTGGTACATACAAAAAAACACATTTCAAATATAAAGACAAAATAGATACAAATAAAAATATGGAAAACTGCCATGTTAGCAGTCATACAGGGAAAAAATGGATGTGTTGATATAAAACAAATATATTTCAAAGCAAAGAGTAAGCCATAGGTTAGCAAGAGGCATTTCTTAATGAAAAGGGAATTATTTAATAAGAGGATACAACAATCCTACAAAGCTTCAGAATATGTAAAGCAATATTGATAAAACTCCAAGGAAAAATAAACATTTATCATTACAATAGAAAGCCATAAAATTAGTAAATATACAGGACATAAAATAACACTATCAATCAGCTTAACCTACTTGATATTTATTTTTTAAAAACCAAATAAGAAATAAATTCCACCCAGCAACAGCAGAGTACACATTCAAGAATACATATGTGAAAATGAACCGCATTTCAGGCCATCCTGTGTAAGTCTTAGTAACTTTAAAAAGGTATAAATCAGGCAAAATGTATTCCATAACCACAGAGAGTTAAATTAGAAATCATAACAAAATCATTCCAGAATAGTCTCAGGTATTTGGAAACTAATACCCTTCAGAATTACTCATGGATCAAAGAAGATATTAAGAGGGAAATTAAAATGTATTGTGAATGAAATAAAATGAAAATAAAATTTAAGAACTCTGTAAAATATCACTAAAGCAGTAGTTAGAAGGAAATTTATAATACTAATTCCTTGTTAGAAAATAAGAAAGATTTTAAATCTATGTCACAAGCTTCTACCTTGAGAACTAGAAAAGGGATAAATTAAATCTGAAATAAGTGAAAGAATAGAAATAATGAGGATCAAAAGAGAAATCAATGAAATAGAAACTAATAGAAAAAAGCAATAAAAAAAACTTATTCTCTGAGAACATCAGTAAAAGTTTCAGCTAAGTAGAAATAAAATAGAACTTCCGGAAGTTGATGAGGCATCTATCAAAGCCCGCTGCTAACCTCATACTTAACAGTGAAAGCCATAAAACTATTCAAAAAGCATAAAAAATAAATGAAAGGCATGCAGATTGGAAAAGAGGTAAAATTTATTTGTATACAACATGACCATCTTCATAGAAATTCTGAGTGAATTACAAAAGGCTACTAGAAAATATAAGCAAATTCTAGATCATGGGACATAAGATCAATACACCAAACCCAGTTGTATTTCTAAATTGCTAGTGTTAGTTTTCCGTGACTGTAACAAAATACATTACATAACTTCAAGAAAGGGAGATTTATTTTGGCTCACGGCTTCAGAGATTGTAGTCCATGGTAAGCTGTCTCTGTTGCTTCAGGCCTTTGGAGAAAGAGGGGCGTCCTGGGTACAGGGCACTACAAAGGAAAGTTGTTCACCTCAGGGCAGCCAGAAAGCAGTTAAAGAAGAAGAAAGCAGAAAGAGAAGGTCAAGGAACCAGAGGTGTTCTTCAAAGTTATTGTCGCATAATGCAAGTAGGCTCCATGTCTTGTTTTCATCACTTTTCAATAATGTATATCATAATGTATACCCAATTATAATCATTGATGGATTGATCCAATAATAATGTTAAAGCCCTCACTACTTATCATGTCCCAAAAATCCATCAACTATGA
>PVIC010013256.1:0-38307 GCA_004025085.1 Thryonomys swinderianus
AGGCTGGCCCTGAGCTCACTATGGAGCCCAGGCAAGCCTCGAACTCAGCAATCCTCCTGCCTCTGCCTCCCGAGTGCTGGGATTACAGGCGTGAGTCACCACGCCCAGAACTATTTATATTTCTTATACAGTATTAATTTATTTCTTCCACCATTTATAATGAGAAGTGAGCTGTCTTTTGTATCTCTGCTTTACCTTACATGCTGTACTTTTTTTTTCCTCTAACTGCTTTTTGAATTTTCTTTTTACTACTTTTCAACAGTTCCATTATTACTTGTGGTCTTTTTTTTTTTTTTTTAACACATTCCCACCACTTTAGACCACCAGTGGTACATGCATGGCTATCCTATGTACCACTACTGGTACAAATAGATCTTATCACTTAAATTAGTCTTTTTAATAATAAAATTAATAAAAACTTCCCTAATGGGACAGTCATGCATATCCTACCAGTGGGTTCAAGCTGTCAGCTAGCAAAGCATATGAACTATGGTCCTACTGTAAACATTTTGAACTTATATAATTTATAGTGTTTAATAATATTTGAAAAATTTGAGGCCTTTTCATTTTTTTTCCAGTTCTATTCCAATTACTCATGGATTAGACTATTTGATATTATTCCACAGATTACTGAGGTTTTGTGTTTTTGTTTTTGTGTGTTTCATTTTACATAGTCTCTGAATTTCAGGATCATTGGTGTTTACTTCTGCATTGACTAGTCTGCTGTGAATCCTGTGTATTTTGTGTATTCTCTTTCTCAGTATGGTTACATTTATTGTTACATTGTTGAGTATATAGAATGTTATTAATGTGTATTTTAATATTTTTTTCTGTTAACTCCATTCTGTCATTTCTGTTTCTTTTTAAATTGTTTAATTGTTTGGTTTTTACATTGGTCGTGGCTCTGAAATCATTTTTAATTATTGGTATAATTGAACATTTCCAAGAATAAATAAGTCCATTTCCCTATCATTATTTGTTGTACTTATTTATGTATTTTATTTTCTGGCTTAAGAATCCAAATCCAGATAAAGAGAAACCTCCTTGTAATGCTCAAGAATTAGAAGAATGTGATATTTTCTTTGAAGAGAGCTCCAGCTTATGCAGATTTGATAGCAGTACATTAAAAACTACTCATGTGGTAAGTTCCTGATAATACTGTTTCTAAGAATTTGTGAAGAAATGGAAGTCACTTAGATGATACTTGCCTGACCATCCATATATTTTGCAGAAAATAGTTTGATTGGCAGATACTGACTAATCCACAAAGTAGGGTGGGACCCAATTAGACAATGTTTTATTGTTTAGCTACTATGGTGTAATTGATATTTTTTTTTTCTGTGCCCATTTTTAACATAAACTCTAATGTATGTTAACTTCATATCTGTTTTTTACATTGAAGGTTAAGATGTAAGTATTTGCACATTTTAAAAAAATCCTTGACTAAATGATTGAATTATGATGTTGGTGGTGGTTATATGCTTAGTGATTATTCTGTACACCATAGTATACTTTTTGATAACTTTAGATTTTCCTGGTACTATTTTCAAATTTTCTGGGAAATATTTTCTATATTACCTGTTTCATATATATATTGTTCTTTTGTGAACAATGTTTTCATTTGTCTTAGTGTATTTTTTACTGATTTGGGTAACTTGTTTTATACTTGGAAAACTCTTACATTCTATATCAGGCAATTTAATTTTTTCCCTTTTCCTCATCATGGAAAATTTTTCTTCATATCCTTAAGTCGTCAGAGTTTTTTTTCTTTTCTCCTTGTATTTTCCTGAATATACAAATATTTTTAAAAAGCATTCATCAATAATAAATAGTATTGCCTGGAGAACTGGTTCAGACACTGCATGCCAGGGTTGGTTCTCGTCTTAGTAGGTCTGGATTTTAAAATTTAGAATCTTATGAGATACTCTTGGTGAGAGGAATTTATAATTATTAGTTTATGTTACACACCCATGTGGGTGTTTCATCAAGTAGTTTCTCTAAGAAAAGTCTACATAGCACATCAGTGGCTACCTCAGAGCTGTGCATGTGGAAATTAGTGTTATTACCAAAGCAACAATGATGAAACCTTAGATGATTCAGTTCTAGCAAAAACAGAATAATTTGGTTTTGTGTTATTTCTATTTTTGGACCTTTGAGTTTTTGATAAAGATTTTAAAGGAGTTGTTTTCAAGAAAGTCTTGAAAATTGCTACTATATTTGGCCTAGTGTCCTCTGTCAGAGGATTGGGGAAAAGTATATGCTAAGAGAATATGTGGGATCAAATTAAAGATCATTTGAAATTCATTTACCAGATCTGAGTTCCAGCTCAGCAACCCAGTGGCTTAAGGGAAATCTCTTTGCCTCTCACTCACTTAGTATTCCTTCTTTCCCGCTTTTGGATACTTACCAGTTTTCTTTTAACTGATGGCTGGGAATAATGTTCAAAGTACTCAAGAGTTCTTAAAAATGAGCATTTCTAGGGCTGGAGGGTTAGCTAAGTGGTTCCAGCGCCTGCCTCGCAAGCGCAAGGTCCTGAGTTTGATCCCCAATAACCACATACAATGCTGGGCGTGGTGACTCACGCCCACCAGCAATCAATACCACATACCACAGTGCCAGGTGTGGTGGCTCATGCCTGTCATACCAGCACTTGGGAGGCAGAGGCAGGAGGATTGCTGAGTTTGAGGCTTGCCTGGGCTACATAGTGAGCTCAGAGCCAGCCTGAACTACAAAGTGAAACCCTGTCTCAAAAAAAAAAAGTGAGCATTTCTAGATTATTCTTATATAAACAGATGATGTCAAATGACAGAGGACCAGTATCTAGGCAAAGCTGTACTAAAATTAAGTATGTGCTCTTACAATTAAATTTTATTCTCCACTGCTTTCCTCACAAACCTGTAAAACCGAAAGAGTTAAAAAGAAAAACAGGCATGTGGACAGCATCTTGTTCATACTGTCTCCAGCAGTTCCTGCTTCAGAAGATTCATTGTTTTAGTACATAGCTTTAGACTGTAACAATAATAAAAGTTTTTTAAAAATTGGTTTAGTTCCATCTTGGATCTCTGGAAATTTTTCAGTACTTTTCACGCTTCTCTCCTGACTTTGATACACATTTCTAAAGAGTCCGTGTTCTCAGGAAGGTTGTCTTATCTAGTCAGGGTATTGATTCAAACCCAGGTTATCAAAGCCATTTAGAGTTCATAGGAATTTTGTTTCATAGGTATTTTTAGCTTTGTTATATCCTACAGATAATTCTTTTAATTTTGAGCATATAGGAGTTTAACGTAATTACTTATCTTAGGAATGTCTAGAGTTCATTTTTTGAGAATTAATTCCAAAAGTGACTGATGGAAGACTGAACTCTGACTGACTGAAAATTATTTCTTTTGTAATAAAGAATCTGGTCAGTCTTCCTAAAGGTGTAGTCCTAGGAGCTGTAATTCCTAAGTACTATTTTCTACCCGACTTAGAGGGAAGGCATTTGATCTTAATTATTCTAAATTATTTATTTTTAAGAGTTCAACAATTGTGATGTATATTTCAAAATTTTCATATTGGAAAGCTTGTGATACAGTGAATTTATCCTCTGATGGTTTTGTGAGAAGAGTACATACCATCAAAAAATAATTTTAAAAACTCAAAGAAATTTTGGTATTTTCAAATACTGCATAAAATTCAAGTAATATTCCTTCCTTCCCTGTAAAAGGTGTTAATATGCTTAACTACTGTAGTAGTAGCACAGTCATGAACTATTTTAAAGTTATAGAATGTGGATCCATACATGATTAAATAGCTTATTCTTATGTATACATATATAAATATATACATATGTAAATATATGTATTTACAGTTTCTGTTTTATACAGTATTCTAGAGACTATGAATATGAATTAAAGTGTTACAATTTCACTAGTACTGGGAGTTTAGTTTTAATAAAATAAAGACATATAGCCAGGTAATATATAGCTAAATGCTATTTTTTCTTTTATTGAGTTTATTGGTACATTTTAGATATAAATTATGATCACATTCATCAGTGATATATCCTGATTCTTATTTTCAAATTTAGCCTCTCAGAATTTCAGTTCATCTTAGTACTACAAAGTGGTGTTGATCAGTGGTTTAATGTTGGTCATTAGAAGCCCCTAGTTACTGATCTCCCTTCCTTTTCTATTTGAGTATATGAATTAAAACCAAGGAGTGACAGAGAACCAAAGCAGAACCCTCATTGTTATTATAGTACAGTGAAGCCTGTTGGGTCCACTCACTTTGCCCTGTAGTTCAGCAGATTTAACTGTAGAGGGCTAAGGCAGATCTGGCTGGCCCTGGAAGGACTTTGGGGTCTGTTATACCCTGATGTCTATTACCCCTTACAGATAAGAGTCACAGAGCTGAGCAGAATATTCCTGGGTTTTTCCTCTCATTTACCAAGCAGGTGTCGCTTCACTCTGGGGATTTATGAAATCTGGAACATCTTAGCTGTTGATCTTCTCAGGGTCACAGAAGCATTCAGAGTAGGGAAGAAGTATAAAAAACAGATAACTCCTTCAGCTTTGAAGAAGCTCATGGGTGTTTTCATGTCCATGGTGTAGTTGTTAGGCCAAGCTGAGAGGGATGAGGTTTGTGTGAGACCACTGACAGAGTCAGGGTTTTAAACTAGATCCATGGGTTTCCAGTGTGTTTTGCCAGGGTCCTCCCTAAACACCAGTACTATAAATTGGAAGTTGAAGGGGCTTGAGCCACTGTATTAAGTGCCTACTTCTGAATTAAATATGTTCTTAACAAATATGAATGACAAACTTCTGTGATAAGCATACCACAGTACTGGACGTGGTGGCTCACGCCTGTAATCCCAGCACTGTGGGAGGCAGGGACAGGAGGATTGCTGAGTTCGCCGAGTTCGCCGCGGCTTGCCTGGGCACCATAGTGAGCTCAGGGCCAGCCTGAACTACAAAGGGAGACCCTGTCTCAAAAAAAAAAAAAAAAAAGAGTACAGGGGGAACTCAGGACCCTCTCACTAAGCTAGATCCCCTAACTTTGCCTCCTTTTTAATTTTAATTTTGAGACAGAATCTTGATGTGTTGCTATGCTGCTGAGGCTGGACTGCATCTCAAAAATTCTGTCTCAGGGGATGGAGATTTAGCTCAGTGGTTCCGGCGCCTGCCTCACAAGCGCAAGGTCCTGGGTTCGATCCCGGTAACCCCATAGAATGTTGGGCGTGGTGACTCACGCCCATCAGCAATCAACACCACATACCATAGTGCTGGGCATGGTGGCTCACGTCTGTAATCCCAGCACTCGGGAGGCAGAGACAGGAGGATTGCTGAGTTCGAGGCTTGCCTGGGCTACATAGTGAGCTCAGGGCCAGCCTGAACTACAAAGCTAGACCCTGTCTCAAAAAAAAAAAAAAAATTCTGTCTCAGTGTCTCAGATTACTGTAATTACAGGTGTGCACTGCCGTGCCCAGCTCTTTTTTAACTGTTAAATAGTAGTACAGTGTTTAGTTGCTTATTGAAGTCTAATTAGTAGGAAATTAAAAATAAAAATTATTTTTGTTTCAGCTGGATTAAATCTAAGAACAAAATTTATAATATAAACACTGATTTTTCTATTAACAATTTTTATAAGTTTAGACAGTTGCATTGAATTAATACATATTTAATGTATAAATATTGCTATTCATAAATAGTAAAAATTAACAGCTCTAATAGTTTGATTTATATAGAATATTATATAAAAACCAAAATCAACTTGCTCAAATGTAGTTTGCCCTAAAATAATTTCTTCATATATCCAAGAGGGTATCAGTGAACCTGTAGACTTGTACCAGTGGAATAAAAGAGATTGTGACATTTTGGATGTTTCAGTGGTACATTAGTTTAAGAACAAACTATATTTTATGGAGAATTTTTACTTTAACTCATAACTCCTGTTTGCAATACTTACTCCAATTCTCTTTTCTTGATTTCATTTGCTATAATTTTGGATAATTTGAAATTTTGTGGAAAGGTCACTATATCATATATTCTCAGTTTTGGAAAAAGCACTATAATAAAAAAAAGTCAAAACATTATATTTTAGGGCCAGAGGGTTAGCTCAGTGGTTCCAGCGCCTGCTGTGCAAGCTCAAGGACCTGAGTTCGATCCCTGGTGACCACATATAATGCTGGGTGTGGAGACACGCCCACCAACAATCAACACCACATACCACAATGCCGGGCGTGGTGGCTCACGCCTGTCATCCCAGCACTCCGGAGGCAGAGACAGGAGGATTGCTGAGTTCGCGGCGGCTTGCCTGGGCACCATAGTAAGCTCAGGGCCAGCCTGAACTACAAAGCGAGACCCTGTCTCAAAAAGCAAAAAAAAAAAACCCATATTTTAAAATCACACATTTCTCAAAATATAGATATCCCTGAAAGAAATGGACATTTGGGTTAAAATTTGTGATTTGGAAAAGAAAATGTTATATGAATGTATGAAACAGCTCCATAAAATAGAAACATTAATAAAAGTAATATGATAAAAGTCACAGGGTGAAAAGGGCAGATTAGAATTAAAATAGAAGTAAAGATAAATTGAACTGCCCCAAATTAGTTACTGGCTGTACTAGTGCTCCTGATAATTCAAATCTGGCTAGTTGCTAATCTTAGTTGAAATGTACCTGTAAGTATGAATGACAAGCACATTTTTTACTATATTATATGAAAAAAAACATAATATTCATCAATATACATATTTAAGTTGAAGTAATAGTTTGGGTATATTTGGCTAAGTAAAAAATTATTAAAATTATGTATGTATCTTCCGTTTTATTTCACTGAACAACACTGATCTGTAGTCACTCAAACATGTATCTGAATGCCCAAAAGGTGAAGGATGTACTTTAAAATGAAATTACAAAACAATAAAAATTAGATGAACTAAATTCCTCAGATGAGGAGGTATTCATCAGAAACTGCTTAATACATGATTTTGGAATATATTTCTCAGATTTTACCACATTAGCAATTAAACCAAGAAGGTTTTGACATTATTTATTTAAAATAAACAATTTATTAATATAAATATTTCAGAATGAACCTGACATTTTCTGGAGTTTTCTACCCCTCAAAAAAGTAGAAATGTGATAGAAAATTTAAAAAGGTTGCTGAGGCCTGGGTGTCTGTTGCAGGCTTTATTGGGGGAAAGTAACCAGCCAGAGCCATTGTGTACAATAGCGAGTAGCACGGCCCAGGCAGAACAAAGGATTGTAGGTGTTTTTATATATCCCCTAGGGACTAGAATCGGGTAACAGGAAGCAGAGAGGCACTGTACACTTCTCTAATTGTGGTTCTCTTCATGATAGGATAATGATGTTAAGGGTCAAAGGGGAGGAGTAGTGTCTCTGGCTAAAGTGGCCATTTTGGTTTTGTTCACTGGAAGCACAAGGGGTTGTGGGAAGGAGTGTGGCATACCACCATGAGGTGCCATGAGTGTGGCATTTTGACAGAGAAATGCCACACTGGCTCCATTCTGATCAGCTATCAAGAACGATATGAGACAAGGAGTTTTAAATATTTTCAGGTAATGGTGCTTTTTTTCTTTGATAGTTCATTATAATTTTATAAGTGTTTTACTTAGAATAGAGTCTGGGACCACACCAGTGCACTCTTTTTCATACTTTTGTTGTAAAATCCATTGTTTTGGTACTTTTAATATATTTTACGTATGCAGATTATTTGGAACACCGAATCTCTTAGGTAGATTTTCCAAAGTTGATCAGTCTTAGTTTTAGTATGAACACATACACACACTCACACACACACACACACACACACACAATTTATTAACATACTGTTGATCTTACCAGAAAAGTATATAAAGTTGACAGGCTTCATGATGATAAATGTAAGTTTTCCAAAGTTCTGAATTTAGGTCAGAAGGACAGATTTGATCGTTGGTGAGAAAGTCTTCCCATCTCTCTTTGAAGTGACTATGCTACTGCATTTAACCAATTCTGAACGACTGAAGTCTGTTAGTTGTTGATGATGTTCCATGAGAATGTGGCTGTTTTCAGTGTGTTATTGCTCAAATGATTGCATAGTGCTTCTCTTTGATGGGGTGATGATCCTCCTCTTCCTGTGGAGGTCTGTGAGAAGCCTAACCCTGTGGGTCCCCGCACACCAGGCTCAGTCACATACTGCCTGGAGATTTCCGCACATAGTTATTGGTGAGACAACAAAGGAATTTATTCTCGGTGTGGCCAAACCAGAAAGGCAGTCAGTCTGGAAAATGTCTTCCTGTTTCTGACTGTAGTGCTCTAGTGTCAGGAAAGGATAAAAGCGGAAAGCTAGAAGGTATGTATGCATGTGTATGGTGGTGTTTTCCTCAGGCTGCCCTCTAGTTCCCAGTCTGTTTGTCTGAGTTCCTTCAGAGTCTTGCTGCCATCATCTTGTCCGAGATAACTGCTTGGGAGTTAGGATGACTGTCTGCAGGAGCTGAGAAATGAAGAACAATTAGAGAAAGGAGATAGTATGCATCGGAACAATAGCTAGGTCTTCCAAAAACTAATTTTCCAATTTAAAGGAGTCTCTGTTGCACTTCAAGACATTTATTTGGTTCATCTAAGTTACTTAATTTATTAACGTGTCCTTCAAAGTAGTCTCCTCTTACCTTGTGATCTGTACTAATGGCCCCTTTTCATGTCTGATATGTTTCTTCTTGTTTTCTTGAAACTTGCAATTTTTTTATATTTCAGACAATCCATTTCTTCTGTTGATTTTCCTGTTTACCCACTTTATCTGAGTTTTACTGTTATTTTACTCTAAGTCACTCAGGTTTACCTATTTGGATTTAATCCACTCCTCTTTTTTGAGCTTCTTGGTAGGGAAAGCTCAGGTGATTGATTTTTAGCTCCTGCTTGGTTTGAGTGTTTGTCCCCTCCACAATTCATGTAGAAATTGAATTACTGTTTTGACAGTAGTTACCAGAGTTTTAGATGAAAAGTTCTGGCTCCAACCCGAACAGACCTGGCCAGGCCACACCAGTCAAGGAGTCGAGAGGTAGTAAAGGGCAAGAAAGGAGCTTTAATTAGTGTGGCTACTGGGAAGAACAGAGAGACTTCAGGGGTGGTGTAGGAAAGGGGAACAGTGGCCTGGGTTGGAGATTTGCACAGCTGCGGCTTTGCCTAGCTGACAGCGTGGTGACCCTCGTCTACCTGTGGTTGGGTGGGACCTTATCTCAGAACAGTTCCAAGAGGTTGCGCCAGGATGATTGCTCCTGCTTGGTAGGTGGGGATGACTTCATCGTGGTGTGGGCTGCCAGGCCTGTTTTCCTGGGAATTGGAGGGACTGCAGGTTTAAGGCAATAACTAGAAATTTGTAAGCATTACTCCCGGTAGTCTTTAACAGAAGTTGTAAATACTTGAAATTGGTTGTTCCTGCAGATCTTGAAAATGCTTGTTACTCTTTCAGTCTTGAAGAGGAGAAGATAAGCTAAGTAAATTTAGGCCTCATAAACCTGCCTTATTAGTTTTTAAACAGTTTTTTCTGAAGTGATGCGCATGTCTTCAGGCAGACCTGAGCAGGAACTGACCCAAGATTTAAGGTAATACAGTAGAAAGAACGAAGGCAGAGGAAGCAAGTTTATCCTGCTTTAGTACCCACTGGGTGTCTGTCCAACAAGCCTCTTAGGCCCTGTTTGTTAGATTTGCCTAGTGAAACATACTCAGTGCTCATCTTTAGGAAGTCTTTTGTCTGCATGAGCATTACTTTTTTAATACTTCTGGTGTTACAGTTTGGAGCAAAGAGAATGTTCCCAGTCTGCTCTCCAAAACTTTGAAATTTTCCTGGAGTGAACTGGTGGTAAGTAAAATAGGAGAAAAGGTATGAGGACTTAGTATGTACATAGAGACAGCGCATGATTCAGAAACTTGCCCTTTTTTTTATCAAATTGGGGAGAATTGGAAACATAATTTTGAGTGCTCAAAAATTATTATTAGGTAAATGGTGGGTCCCAGAGACAAAAATTAACTTTGAAAATGATCCTCTTTGGAATTGAAATGTACCTAAATAAAAATATTTTCTTACAACAAAGTCTGTGCCAGTGTTTTTTTTCTTCCTTGGATAATGAGATTTCTACTTTTTTTTCTTCTGTTTTTTTTTTTTTTTCTTCCTCGGATAATGAGATTCCAGGATGGAGAGAGAAAGCAGTAGTGTTTTTTAAGTGGGTGTAGTCATAAGGAAAATAAGGGCATGTCAGAGTACAGCCTTTTCCAGTATCTGCTTGACTTTAAGGATCTTTAATTTAAAATACTGAGTGTATCTAGTTGCCATGGTTTGGAATGAAGCTTCCTGGCTCATTCCCACATACGTTCTTGCTTTCACTTTTGACTATGCTTTCCTGAGAGCTCCTGGCTATTTATTTGGCTAAAGAGCTTTTTCTTCATTGTATCATTGTTTTCCCTTTGAAAGTCTAGGAACCTTCAGAACCAGAAAGTTTTGGCCTCTTTCCTATAACAGTTATTCTGTTTAACTTGTCTCCTTATTTGCATTTTATTATTTGTAAAAAAGCCCCCATACCCTGCCCACACTTTTTTCATATTAATAATCAGATTCATCCGTACCTATTTTAATTTCATCAATGCTTTTATTTATTTATTTATTAGCACTTTAAACATACACTGAAGATGTATTTGGAATGACAGCAAACCTTTTAGAGACAAGTGCCAGACTTGAAACCCAAAACCATTTATTTATGGCTAAGTGCCAACACTGCAATTCAGTCTGAGTACTGAGCTTTTCATTTAGACAAAACAACTCTACATTAACATCTTTTAGCTTAAAAGAAAAACATAATAGCACCCTCACCCTAGGTTTACCACCACTATATTAAATTTTTCAAATGAGTTTTTCTGATGTGAGTTTCTGGTCTGTTTATTAATTTTAAGATTTGGTAGTGTTGGGGCTGGAGATTTAGCTCAGTGTTTCCAGCGCCTGCCTCGCAAGCACAAGGCCTTGAGTTCGATCCTGGTAACCACATACTATGCTGGGCGTGGTGACTTACGCCCACCACCACATACCACAATGCTGGGCGTGATGCCTTATGCCTATAATCCTAGCACTTGGGAGGCAGAGGCAGGAGGATTGCTGAGTTCCAGGCTTGCCTGGGCTACATAGTGAGCTGAGGGCCAGCCTGAACTGCAAAGCGAGACCTGTCTCAAAAAAAAAAAAAAAAGAAATTATAGTAAACATTTCCCCTCCTTCAAACAAACAACCCATATTTTTGATACTTTCTGAAGCAGTTCTGGAAGTCCAGTTTCCCGAATGTCTTTAGTTGTACTGTTGGGGGTGTCTTTATGTCCTAAATTGATCGAAACACTTACAGTTTCTGTCACAGTGGTGTGTCCTCATCCCCATGCACAGGCTCTGGCACCACGCAACTCTTAGTTCTTCCTCAAAGTCAAAATGACCAAGCAAGTTGTCTCAGTCATTCCCCACTGCTGAGACAGTACCTGACACCCACAGCTTTCAGTTTATTTTGGGTCACAGTTTTGTTCCTTAGTTGACCAGTTCTGAGATGGCCAGGTATGGTAAAAGAGCCTTCCCATTGAGTACAGGAGAGCTGCTCCCCTCATGATGGGCAGAAGGCAGGGAGGGAGGGGTTGGGGAGAGAGGTGCACCTTTCCAGATCACGCCCCCAGGGCCGGACCCCTTCCAATAAAGCCTCATCTCTTAACATGACAGTTAGCTAGAGTTGTGTCAGGATTCAATCACTTTTCAAAAGCCTGACCTATGAGCATCAGACTTGGGGGAAGGCATCTAGATATACCCCTAAGAGGCTATATCTAACCCCTATGCCCCAAAAGGCTTATGCCCATCTCTTTGGGCTTAATACATTTACTCTGTTTACCATTGCTGTTAAGTTCAAGGCCAAAAAGTCTTCTGAGACATAAGGCAAATTTTATCTGTGAGCCCCTGTTCAAAAGAAAAACTTCCAACATAGAATGGCACGGAATAAACATTCTTATTCCCAAAGGGAGGAATGTGGAGTGTAGGAAGGAATGGAATCAGAGCAGTGATACCAAAATCAAGCAGGGCAAACATGACATCCTACAGCTGTGTATCCAGCACAGGGTAAGTCGTAGGGAGATGTGCACTCCAGATTGCTTGGGTAGAGGCCCCTGATCCTGCTGTACCACCTGCCATTGCCCTTGTAGCCACTCTCTTAGGTACGTTCTGTTCACTGCCTCTACCTTACCCCAGCAGGTACATTACACAGTCCTGGCTCCTCTAACTTTCCTGAATCTCCTTTGGAGTTTAGGCTTCACTCTCAGCTTCATGCACTACCATCTCAAGAGCACACTGCCAGGCTTTCTGAAATCTGAGTAAGAAGTCTCGCCGAGCCCACAACTCTGGGATTATCTGTGCCAGTAAAACCACATAGATGATGGCAGGGTCTACCACCAGTGTGAGCAGTCATTAGGTCCTCTTGCATCAGGCCTACTGTGGTCTCTGGGTACCTGTGTGAGCACTGTGAACTGACTCCCAGCAGACCAGTTTAGGCACCTAGAGGCTGTCTTTTTGGAGCGTGGCACCTAGAGGCTGTCTTCTCAAATAAAAGATTCACAGCTTTACATTTTGCATCTCCTGGTAGAGAGTATCCCTGGCATAGAGAATGTGCTCAGAAATTTGAATAGCTGGCAAAGTAAGCTAGAAAGTTTCATAGTTGTGTTTTAAAACTATTTAGCTTATTAAATGGATGCTTTATATCTTTCACCTTTTAAACTAGCTCCTATCAGTTGAGTGGTAGCAGATGGTATGAATATAGACTCAGTCCAAATTCCATCTCTGTAACTTAGGATTAGGCTGACTTTGGGCCAGTGAAGTACGCTGTGCACCATGTCCTGAGCTTCAGACAGAATGTAACAGTAGCACATTTCTTTGGGGATTATTGTGAAGAGTAGATGAGAATAGGTTTTTTAAAAGTTTATAGTAATTGCTGACATGTAGTGCTCTGCAGGAGTTTTTGTCATTGTTGTTAATTTTCTTGTTGAGTGATTAGTTTTTTGTCTCTTTTGAGGTGAATCTTGGAGGCAATCAGTACCTTTTTTCCATTGTTGTGGACCCTAAGGAAATGCCCTGCTTCTGTCTGCGCCATGATGTTGACGCCCTCCTCTGGCAGCCACACTCCAGCAAACGCGACGACCTGTGGGAGCACATCGCAACGTTCAACGCGCTAGGTATGAGTGAAGCAAGCTCTTTCACAGCGTTTCACATGATACCACAAAAATCAGCTTTTCAAGTTCATTTCTTTCCTTTTATGTTAAAAGATGTTAATTACACCTAGATTGATTTATTCTGAGATCGGGTTGCTTGAATCATAGTTGACATGGTTAGTGCTGCTGGGACACTAGGGCTCATCTCTTCTTAGACTTGTGAAGAAGATCAACATAGAATGAAATGGAGATATTATCTAACCACTTGAATTGTTCTAAGCAGTCATTTTCTCCTTTTAATTCTCTAAGCCTTGGAGAACTAGAATATAATTCTTACAGAATTAGAAGTATTAGAATAAGAACAGAGGCTTATCAGAGGGCCACATGGAGCTTGTATTTAAGTTCTTCAGAGCACCAGGTTTGGTGGCCATCCCCATAAGTAACCCCAGCACGTTGGGCAGCCGATGAAGGAGGATCACAGGTTTGAGCCCACCATGGGCAACTTAGCAACTAGGGAAAACCTGTCTCAAAAAATTTTAAGAAGCCTGGAAATTTAGCTTAGAGCAAAGGCCTGGGGCTGCATCCCTAGTACCACAAATAATGTAAGTTACATTAGGTTTAGAAAGGTTTGGATGTTTCTCAGTGTAAAGGCCCTTGTCCTCAGGACCACACCCAGAGGCTTCTTCCAAGGAATTGTCAAACGTACCATGGAATTTCTCTGAGATGACGCATTCTAGGAGGTGCTTCTTGTTGAATTTAAGTGCAAAGCACCATCGTAATGAGGTCACTTAAGGAAAGTGGTGATGAGCAGAAAGTAAATGCATCTGATAGAACAAAATGGAAAATACTAGTTAAAAGAGATTGAAATCCTTAAACTATATAATTATAAAGTATACAGTCTTTGCTTTTCTGTCAAAATGCATTAGTCTTGTGTGCAACAAATTTTTTTACTGTGAATTAGCCACAGATACTGTTTTGCTGATGCGATATTTTAAGCTGACAGCAGGAAGTTAAAAACATGCCTTTTAGTGAGTGTGTAACACTAACTATAGAGGTTTGTCAGGTGGCTAAACTGGCTAATTCAGACTCCAAGTAGATTTTTATTACCTGAAAGACAAAATTTGGTTGACTAATTGAAGCACATAGTTTGTACCCTTAGCTTCTATATTGTAGTTTGTATTTTTTCATTCTTTCCTCTTCCTTCACTAAGAATAAAATTCTGTTAGATGTCCAGATCTTCCATGTGAGCCCAGACCTCTCAGCTTGAGTCTCAGTTAAATCACCTTCACATTAGAAAAATACTCTTGACATGTTACATATATTACTTGTTCTGTGAAAGTTGCCTGGAAAACTATTTCTAAGTTATCAAATAAGTATTTACGCTTCACTTTTTGTTCTTCCAACCCTACTTACTATGTAAAAAAAAAACACTGATTTTCCTATGCCTCATGGCTTTGTTCGTTTATTGTTTGACAGTATCTCAGTTTTCACTGACATTCCATTAACATTTTTGTTTCACAATATAATATTCAGTAACCATGTTTTAGTTTGAAAATCCTTATTTTTCAGAATGTACTGTCCCTTTAACCTGGAATGTTTTTTCAACATGCACGTGGTTTTAAGACAAGATTAAGATTTTTTTAAATTAGTTTTCAAGGATATTCTAATTAAGACTTTTATAGGATGCTTGAGTCTTTTTTAGCATGTAGTGGTCTCAGGGTTCTACTTCTGGGGACTGGAGTGTACCAGAATCCTCTTAGGGCGTTGGTATTGTGAGTCCCACAGACGTCTGAACAGGGTGTTGAGAAAGCCTTCTCGCCAGTCCTTCAGGCCTACATTATGAATAGACTCCTGAAATAAGTTTAAGATGTTAGTCTGTAAACACTTCCCATTTAGTTAATTAAAAAAAGATGATTCTGTGATAACATATCTGTTACTCATCAGTCTACATATTGCCATTTAAGGATTTTTGACATATATTCTTCTAGATTTCCCATTTTTAGTGTTTTAATCACTAATAGAAATTAAGTGGGACTATATTGTGCTTTTAAAGTGTTGAAACGAGTCTATTTGTAACATAGAGGTTAAACTTGTATATTTTTACCAATTAGGAAAAACTGGCTGTTAATGGTCCTGATATCTAACAACTATTTTAGGTATTTATGGTATATGTTCTACTTACTTTTAATTTGTAATAATAGTTACAGAATATTAAACATTAATCATGACTTTTCCGTTTAATATAGTTTTTCTTTTGTTTGTTTTATGTTCTCACCAGGTTATGTCCAAGCATCAAAGAGAGACAAAAAATTTTTTGCCTGTGCTCCAAATTACTCCTATGCAGCCCTGTGTGAGTGCGTCCGTCACGTGTTCATCTACCGTCAGCCCAGTCCCATGTCCACTGTGCTGTACAACAGAAAGGAAGGCAGGCACGTGGGGCAGGTTGCTAAGCAGCAAGTAGCAAGCTTGGAAACCAATGATCCTATTTTAGGCTTTCAGGCAACAAATGAGAGATTATTTGTTCTAACTACCAAAAACCTCTTTATAATAAAAGTAAATACAGAGAATTGATTTCCCTAATATATTGGCTTCTCTGTACTGGAAAAGTATTCAATAGTAGCTAGTTATACTGTAGCCTGTTAAATTAAAGGTGTTAAAATATCTTATGAATTTTTTAATTTTTAAAGAAATTAAAAATGTAATAAGAGATTATGATTCTCTAGAAAAAAATAAGCTTCAGATTTAGGGAACATTGGGCTTCTATAAAAATACAAAGATCATATGGTGGCAAGTATGCTCATTTTTTAAAAACAAAGGCTATTATCTCATCTTTTTTATGGAACATGTACAGCTAAGTGTTTAAAAATAAAAGTATTTGTTATATACTTTGTTCATAATTAGGTTGGCATAGGCTGTATTATAGAATGTAGTAGGGTGCTCGCTTCGGCAGCACATATACTAGAATGTAGTAGGATAACAGTTAAAGTGTTGAATGTTAAATGGACTGAACAATTGAATCTGCATAAAAAAGGAGATTTCAAAAAGCATAGCGGGTCTAATCATAATGTCTGCTGAGCGACCTTAATTTTTTTAATTAAGCATAGCTTTATTTAACTTTTATTACCTCACAGACTAGGCGCTACATTGTTATCCATTGCTTCATAACAAAATGTTCCAAAGTGCTGGTTTAGAAGCAAGATGTATGATTTATCATAGTTCTGTGAGTTTGAGTGTCTTTGCTCTGCGTGGCCTCTTAACCTCTAGTAGGCTAAATTGGGCTTCTTCCCACGACAGCAAAAGCATTCTAAAAAGGCAGCTCCAATGCGCAAAAGCTAACAGCGCCTGCTCCTCTGTCATATTTACTAAGGATTCATCAAAAGTCCTGTGGCCAGTCAGTGTGAGGGGGCTGCATAGGAATCGCAGGAGGTAGAATTCACATGGGGCCAGTAATGTAGTGGTCTGCCATATAACAAAAACTGTAAGATATTCTTTTTATTAAGTACTATTTTTTCTAAAAGCTTAAAATGATTCTGTTAATACAGAACTTTAAACTTTTTCATCATAAATTTTAAGTTCATACATATACTGTTTTCTCAGGCTTCCGTTTTTTGGTTTGGGGGACTTTTTTTGGCTTTTCTTTTATTTTTATTTTTTGCAAGATGGATAGTTGAACCCAGTGAGTGCTGAGCTATATCCCCAGACCCCTTTTTGTGTTCATTTTGAGACAGGAACTCGCCAGGTTGCTCAGTTGGGTATCAAGTGTCTTTCCATGTGCCTCAGCCTCTGAGGAGATGGGATTACATGCATGTGCCACTGCTCCCAGTTGTGCAGGTATGTTCTAATTTTTTAATACTTCCTATAGCCTTTTGCGATATCTTATCTTATATAAACTCCTATATGATTTCCATATTTTAATAAGGCAGTTAAGACTCTAAGAAATAGAAAATGAAAATTTAAAAACTAAAAGAAAATGCTTGTTTTTAACAGTCCTTTTATCTTTTATTTATCTGGGCAACTATTTTGCTGAATTAAATTTTAATGAAAGAGAGAAAAGTAGGCCTGAGAGAATGGAGGAAAAAGATGAGTATATGTTACATGCCTATTCTAACCCAGTGACAGTAAATCTTTGGGAGCTTTCAGTGATACAGATAGCCTGCTTCAGTTTGTGTGCCATAGGTTCGCCACCACTACAGCTGCCTACCGAGAAAGTTAAATAGTTTAAAAATATGTTATCGGTCTCTACACCACTCCCCATTTCTATTTGGAATAGAATTTTGGACTTGGATATATGGAAAATGTCAGTCAGAAGGTACAGTTTCAAGTCGAAGGATCCCATAAATTTATTTTTACCTTCTCTCTCTGGTACTAAAGAAGTTGCTTTCAAATTATTTTTATAGTTTTGAGGAGTCACTAAGCTATTTTTCAGTAAAACATTTTCTCCTTATAAAAAAGTTGTAATTTATTTAAGACCCTATTTTCATTTTTAAAGTATCATTTAACTTATCTAGAAAATCAGACATAAAAATATAGACTAAGTCTGCAGAGTATAGTTACACAATAAAAAAATTTTCACCATGAAGTCAGACTTCTAGGTATAAGTAACAGAAAATGTAACCTAAATTGACTTAGTGAGAATTTAAATGGCTCACATTACCAAAAAAAAAAAAATCCAAGAATAGATTTGGTTTTAAATACTTCTAGATGGAACCAGATAATACAATCAAAGTCCATTTCCTGCTACAGCCACTTGGTGCTATCCTTCTACTGGCTCCATTTTTGAGAAGTTCTTGCCTTACTCTACTGACAGATGTGGTCTTTATACCCCTCCCTTCTCATATCCACTAGCAAGGCTTTGTCCTAGAAACCAGGCTAAATGCTCATTATGAGTCGTTGGTTCTAAAGAGGTCAACTGCCGTTATGAGCCAATCACATAATCAGGGATTTTGCATTTGCAAAATACCTGGTGGTTTATCTTCTATATTTGGTGATGTCTATACCCGGTGCCATAAATGAAGCCTGTAACACAAATACATGCAACCAGAAAGAAATTAATGGTGTAACTTCCAAAATAAAGGGGATGGGTGCTGATGGCCAGATGTAGAGGGAATGTATGCCAAAATGCTATTGCATTACAAGAAAAGTTAATAAAAGCAGCACAGTGGCAAGCGTACAGTTATATTAATAGAAAATTTTGACAAAGGTGAATACTTGATTTTTTAAAAAAGTGTATTACATTACTGAATTGGCTCAAAAGGAAAATTAAAATGAGTGGAGCATTGAAAGCTTTTGAAAATGGAGGTTGGAGGCCATTAAGAAGCTGGATTTAGGCACAATCCAGATACCACCTGCAATGAACTTTGTATATCCACCATTTTAACCACACACAACTAGAACTAAGAACAATTACATTGTGCCGGGGTTGGGTGGGGCTCAAGATGCATATGAAGAAGTCATCAGACTACTTACTGTTTTGTGGAAATTTCCATTCCGCTTCTATCTGTTGCTACTCAGTGCCATTGCTCCTCTTCCTCTACATTTAGTAGCCCGTGGAAGCTCCTGTTTTTTCCTGCCTTCTTGGAACACTGATTCAAAGCTACCTGAATCATATCTCCTGAATTGTAGTTCTCAAGATCTGACCCCAAATAAAATACTTCTCACTCTGTGGTGTCTGAGTTTGGTTTGTACAGCACACAGTAAACTGCGTGTTTGTTTGTTTTTGTTTTTTTTTTTTTGCTTTTTGAGACAGGGTCTTGCGTTGTAGTTCAGGCTGGCCCTGAGCTCACTATGGTGCCCAGGCAAGCTGCCGTGAACTCAGCAATCCTCATGTCTCTGCCTCCCGAGTGCTGGGATGACAGGCGTGAGCCACCACATCCGGCATTGTGGTATGCGGTGTTGATTGTTGGTGGGCGTGTCTCCACACCCAGCATTATATGTGGTTACCGGGGATCGAACTCAGGTCCTTGCGCTTGCGAGGCAGGCGCCAGAACCACTGAGCTAACCCTCTGGCCCTAAACTGCGTGTTTAAGGGATTGTGATATTCTGTATTATGTATTTGGTCTTTCATCCCATTTCTTGCCATCCAGCCTTGAAAATCCTTGTAATCTTCAAAGTGGTGTCCTTTTGTATGCTACTAAGTTGGTGATGACTGGCCACACTGTGTAGCTTCAGGATGGGGCCTGGACACAGGAAAGATGAAGGCGTGTGAGGGGAGTGGGACTGTAAGCCCCACCTCCCAACCGCCAAGAAAGGATTCAATGTTAAGTTGATCATGAGTGGACAATGCCTTAGTCATGCCTATCAAATGAAAATGCCATAAAAAATTGTGTTTCCTTAAGAGTTTGTATCTTAAAGATTGTACAAATGTTAGGTTAAAAAATGAATCATAATAGCATAACACTGGATATTATATCAGATTTTTCTCCTGTAATTGTCTAAAGGCCCCAGTAGGAGCAAAATTTGCTAATTTTGCTCCTCTGGGCTGCTATTCGGAGTACCCAAGGCATGTTGGAGAGGTCAGTTCAGCCCAAACCTCTTTTCTACCACTGAAGCTCCTGCTTCCTTCTGGTGATTTTAGGGGACAGAAATGGGCTGTTTGGCAAGGGTTAGAGAAGGAGCACCTAACTGGTTTTCAGTTTCTTACAGTCTGGGGCCCTCAAAGGAGAAATGCCCCTGATTCCCAGTTGAGTGTCTGGTAAGTCTCCAGGCTTTTCTGCCTACCCAGTGCTACTGGAGCAGCTCACAGGAGTACGGGCAGCTGGCTTCGTAGTGGGACAGCAGTGTGAAAAGCAGTGAGGACCCTGGCCTGAGTCCCCACTGTCCGAGGAGTATGGAAATGGGCTCTTCGCATGTCTTCTGGCACTGGTGTTGGGGATGAGAGTAGATGAGCTGAAGCCAGAAGTTCTCCAAGGGCCACCACCAGTGTGTGCTGACAAAGTTCTAAATCTGAAAGTTTATTGCTAGCAGAATCCATTCCAATCCATCAGTCTGTTAGTCCTAGTATTCTCAGTCATTATTCCAGCAGTCATTCCTATACTTCAGCCATCTAAACTATAAAAAATAATATTCCTTCTACTAATCCAATCCATATGCTGAATTCTAGTGGCTGATAACCTCACACTTGCATGAATTAGATGTCAGCCAGAACTTTCTTGTATTATCAAATAGCATCTATCCTACATTTTCTTAGCATTCTCGTTCTTGTATCACTCACAAGTATATTTGAGACTAGGCTTCTCAATGAAATGTTTATATAAAATAACACTTTGGCCTTGTATACCAAAAAGTGGAAAAATAGTCTCCTTGGGACAGTCAGGAAAGAAGCCTGTAGCCTCACCAGCAGCTTCCCAAGCTGACATTCTACTTAAACTATTCCTTGGTTTTTCTGTTTAAACCACTGAAATTGTTTTCAAGTCCTACATGACTGTTAAGGACATTTCTAACAACCTATGTGTATCATGTATTGTGTGTCTTACCCACTAATGGTGTATAGTACTATATATATGTGTAATCATGTTATACACTGGACATTAAGATCCATTCCCCACGTACATGAGCTTGTACATAACATACATAACCCATTACATTATTAAATCACACCCATTTTTCACTCAAATATTCTAGCCAACTTTAATCATATAAAGCTATAATCTAATATAAGACATTAATAAGATTAATAATTATTAATCATACGTGACATACTATCTTAGTTACTTTATGGTCACTGACATGCAATACCTGACGATCACATCTCTAAAGAAGAAAGGTTTATTTTGGCTCACGCTTCATAAAAAGTTCCCATTAGTTATGAGCTGGCCCAGCAAGGTAGCAAGGCAGAGGAGAAAGAGCTCATGACATGGCGGGAAGCAGGGAGGAGAAAGGAGAGGGACCCTTCTGGGTCATACCCCAGTCACCCACCTCTGACCAGGCTTCACCTCCCAAACATCGCATTTAGCAATGAACTCATCAGTGAACTGATGAATATCACATCTACATAGTCGATCACCTTCCAAAAACTCCACTTAGGAGCACTTCGGACTTTCAGGGGACGCGTAGGTGTAAACCATAACACAAACTAAGTTGATCCTCGTCAACACGTTTGTCGATTCCAACAGAGATTTTTAAATGTACCAACTTCTATAAAACTAGCTACCTGCTCAGGAAATGTCCCTCTTCTCCCTTGGATTCTGTGATACTTGGGGGGTTTCTGTACTGAAACTACCTGACATCTAGTCCTCTATCACTAAGGCCACCCACCCCCTGGCTCCCCTGAAACAAAATGCTTCCCTGGACTAACAGCAACTCAGTCCACGGTCCCATAACTTGATGCCATGCACTTGGTGTTTTTTAATTTGGAGGAAGTGCTGTTATCCAGCAGAGCCCCCAAGGCTTTGACACATTACATTGTAGCCGAGCTTCAGCCTCATATTCTTTGTTCATCTGCGAGTCTTTAGTCGCTAATTCATCCTTGCTTAATGGGCAGTACAGTTTTACAGTACTCGTGAGACACCATGCATACATACACCCACAGGTGTACAAGCAACATAACTATTACATGAGTTCCACAACTCCCACATTTCCTCAAAACTCTAAAATAATTATATCAGTATTCTCAGGTATTGACATAAAAGTTTTTATTCATGACAGACTTCTAAAACAAAAATCTTTGTGCAATATATTTATTAGTTGAGGACAGTTCTGTGACTTAATTATAACTTCAATCAGAAGCAAGTTTTAATGCCTAGATAAAGCAATTTCAAAAATTAAAAACCATTGTGAATTTTCAGACTTAACATGCTACAACGTTATACGGTTAAGAAAAAGTTTCCAACACTAACACAGATCTTAAACTAGCATTTTAGTTGCCCCCCCCCACCTCCAAGGGGTATTTCTCTAGATTTGATTTTTTTAAATTTAATTGTAACTTCACCTAGAAGCAGGTTTTACCCCAACTTTCTTTTCCTGTGGTCAGGTCTCACTTTGTTTCTTAGCCTTGCCCTGAATTCATTATGTAGTCCAGTCTGGCCTCAAACTCATAGTGATCCTTCTGCTTCAGCCTTTCGAGTGCTAGGATTAAAAGTGTGCACTACTACATCAGGCTAGACTAAAGCAATTTCCTCACAAATTTTCTGCCTATCAAGCTAAACCTTTTTCTCCTTAAGGTTACCAAAAGGTCCCCAGTACTACAATGATACTTAAGCTTAATTTATTTTTTTCCTCAAGAGGTTTCTTTAGATTTTATTTTTTAATTTAATTGTAATTTAAATTAGAAATGTTTTAGTCTGACTCTTACAAAGTTTATATTTAATTTTCCCTAGAAATTAATGTAGCCTAGTAAAGCAGGGTACTACAAATGTGTAGGTGGAATTTAGTGACTGCATAATTATAAATGTTTGATCCTTGTGTTTTTATTAATTCCCAGCAAAGTTGCACAGACACATTCCTCGGACATTGCTGTCTAGAAAAAGATCAAAGGGAACAGGCATTAGAAACACTACCTAGTAGTTCCCAACACCTTGCTCAACCACACTCATGGCAAATGCCAGTGATAAAATTAAGCGGTAAACAAATGTTCCGTTAGGTTGTATTTTTATTAGAGTTGCTATACTTGGTCAACCACCAGTCATACAGTTAACCCAGTGTAGTAAAGCCCAGTTTAAAGCACATCTTTAAATAAAATACCTTAACTTTAAGCTTAAAAAGCTAGGATAAAGCAAAAATAAAGGAACTTTAATACATTCAAATACACAAGTGGGATTTAAACATAATTACATAACAGTTACTTGCCAGAATATTAACAATAGTTTAAATCTCAGAGAACTTAGTGATGCCCTATATCCCTCTGAAAGAACTATTCAGAACTGATAAACTGATAGCCCTTATCATCTCTTGCCAACTGAGCCTGTATTCTACCAACTTCAGCAAACCTGACAAGTAGTAAACAAAATTGTAAGCAAGAACAGGTCAAGGTGTAGCCCATGAGGTGGAAAGAAATGGGCTACATTTTCTACCCAAAACCACTTCCCACAGTAACTCAGGAAACTAGAGTCAGAGGAGGACTTAGTAGGAAATTAAAAATGAAAAACTTAATTGAATTGTGCTGCAAAGCATGCACATACCACCCATTAAATTCCTTGAATAGTTTTCAAACTAAAATTTGTAACATACAGTTACAAAAAAATATAACAAGGTAAGCATACTGCAAAGTACTGTTAGATTAGCTCAGCTCACAGCCTAGATTTCACATAAATGGGTCAACTTGGAACTGAAAGTAGCTATTCATGGGCATTGATACATCTTTAAGGCAAAATACAAATCTATGAATACAGGTGAAAAGCCATCCAAATCTGTGATAGCAGGTATCCAGGTTGCCAGTTGAGTTTCAGTTTTAAATTTACATTTTAAAAAACTATAATCCTAATTTAATTGTGTTACTCAAGACAGGACTTCCACTTTAGAGGTAGGAGACACCATCACATTTTCATTAATTAAGAAAACTTGTAAGTTCAACAGTTCCAACAACTCAATTCCACCGGTTCACGAAATCCTGGTTTTTTATTGGATGAATCTATCTAATTGTAGAAGTAATACTGTTAATATAAATAAAAAACAACTTCTTGTGTCAATTTAAGTCAGATAACCACTGACATTTAACAAATAACTTTTTTGACTCAAGTTTTTATTGAAAACTTTTTTGTCCCAACACACAATGACCTTAGGAAATAAAAGTAAAAAAGGAATAAAATCCCTGCCCATTTAGCAAAAACACTGTGTCCTGGGCCAGAGATTTAGCTCAGTGGTTCCAGCGCCTGCCTTGCAAGCGCAAGGCCCTGAGTTCCATCCTGGTAACCACATACAATGCTGGGTGTGGTGACTCACGCCCACCAGCAATCAATACCACATACCACAGTGCTGGGTGTGGTGGCTCACACCTGTCATCCCAGCACTAGGGAGGCAGAGACAGGAGGATTGCTGAGTTCAAGGCTTGCCTGGGCTCCATAGTGAGCTGAGGGCCAGCCTGAACTACAGAGCGAGACTCTGTCTCAAAAAAAAAAACACCATGTGCAGCATTTTTAGTACATACATGTGCAGCCCATGGTATATGTTTCACAGCAGCAGTACACTGACTCTTAAGACTGTAAAGGCAGCTTCATGGAGAGTTTAAGTTTTACATTTATTCTTCCCAGTACTAGGGATAGAGCCCAGGGACTAATGCATGCTAGGCCAGCATTCTTTCACTGAGGTACATCCCATGTCCCTGGGTCATACTTTCATGCAGTGAAATTAAACTTCCTGTGAAGCAAAGAGACAGCGCTAGTAAGATCCTGCAACTTTAATTACCATGCATAAGATAATCTCTATAAAGAACAGCACCTCATTTCTTGGACTAAAATATTTGGTTGGGGGTGAATTTGTAGCATGAAACAGCCTTCTTTGAGTGATCTTAAGTTAAAGAAGTCTAAGTAATGTAATCAATAATTGACTGAAATATGTGGATCAACATAAGTTGCTGCAGGGATAACTGGAATCCTGCTTTAGAATCCGTATCTAGCAGGGGGTTTATGGTCTTCATAATGGCTCACTGGCTCATTTGCTCAATAATTAATGTCCCACATGATCTGAATTCAGGCCAGAGCGATCGAGGTTGGTTTTAATCTCTTTTCTATTTCTCCCAGTATGAAAGGATAAGGAAAAACAAGACCAACTTTTAAAGTAGCTTTAGCCAAATAAATGATAACTAATCCTAACCCATTATACTGCCCTATTTCTTGCTCAGGATTGTTATGGTGGTTCAGCCCAGTAATTTAGTAAAACTTAAGGCTTTATAATCAGAGGTTTAAATCCTTAACATCATGCTCATAGATAAACTTTATTTCTTCTGTTTCTCCTCACTGCAACATTTTTTTTTTTTTTAGACAGGGTCTCGCTTTGTAGTTCAGGCTGGCTCTGAGCTCACTATGTAGCCCAGGCAAGCCTCAAACTCAGCAGTTCTCCCGTCTCTGCCTCCAGAGTGCTGGGATTACAGTCTTGAGCCACCACACCTGGCTTCACTGCAGCATTTTTAACTCTTAACTGACTGGAAAATGTTAAGCCACATACAACTTCAAAAAAGATCACCTGCTGTTGGCTCTAAGTGACTTATTACAACCCCTGCTGACACAACAGATATTCATTTAGGGGGAGGGGTTAAATGTTTATTTATTTCTAATTGTTTTTGTTTTGATTCCTTTTTTAAATTTTGTATGTTTGCAGTACATAATGATTGCGTTCATAATAGATAGTTATTAAAGAACTATTTCAACTGCTTACATCATCCACTGATCTATTCACCATTATGTCCAGGTTAAGCTTCATATCACACTCACTATGTGAATTTCATTGCCAGACCTCAACCCCTAATTAACATGAGTCTAGGAATATTATTTATTCTAGCTGTCAAGCCAGGCTGTTTATTCTCTGATCACAGATGTGATTTATTTGAACGTTAGCATGAAACAAGCAAGCCTCTATTTGACAGGACAAGATTCAGAACTCCCTCAAGTTTGAATGTTGACTATGTTACAGAATGTGCCAATATTACAACATGATGCTCTCACCATTATTCTTTTCTTAGCATTTCTTGGCTCATACTAGAAATTTTTACAACCAATTTCATTATTAAAATTATTCTCTTAACTGCTAAATTCCTAGTAATTTGAACATCTTAGCTGTAATTCTGACATAATCAACTTACACATTTTGAAAACTATTTTTAACTCTACTACTAGCTGTACCCACATGACAAATCTCAGTACCAGTTCTATTGAATACCCTCCACAACCTCAGAAATATGTCTGGTCAAGAAATGACTTTGATAGTGTAGGTAATAGATATTTAACCCTCTTATTTATAGAATTACAGGGACTAAACCTAGTCTTAAGAATTCAAAAATCTTTGTGCTACCTAATATACCATATCAAATCTTTATCTTAAAATCCACAAAAAACCACAGGTGTTTAAAAACTATTTTTAGACATAATAGCTGCAACTAATGTATGTAGAGCCTCTTCTTTGTACCGACCACTGTTCTAGGACTTTACATTTTAACTCTGTGCCATCTCCATTATTTTATAGAAGCAGAGACTAGTTCACAGAGAAATGTAGCCCCTCTGAGTCTGAAGTGGCAGATCTCTGACTGGCTACCAAAGCGATCCGAACTCTGTGGGCTCTTAGGCACTTTTGAGATCTGCCTTGTACATACAGTGTGATGTCCTGGGTGATAGGACCAAGAGATAGACTCCAGATTCTTGTATATGCCAAGCAAAATATATACCCCATGGTAAAAAACAAAACAAAACAAAAAACCAGTTGCATTTATTGAAGTTAATGGGGAAGGTAAACTTGAGGAGTGTAGGTTTGTGCCAGCCAAAAACAAAAAGGTGGCATCATTAGAGAAAAGTGGTGCCAAGACAATGGGGAAATAGTAAGAAAATGAATGAATAGGGCTTTTGAACAGTAAAGACGTGCACTCTGCCCTGCGTGCCTCTCATTGGATCTCTCCAGATATGATTGACAGGAATGATCAACAGGGTGTTGAGGTGTCTCATATGTGTGACTCTCCCGGGTCACTGTTTCAATCATATGCCTGGCTTGTGGTCCCCATATATGCTCCATTGATGAAGCTCAAGTGGAGGAAATTTACCATAGGTAACAGGAACTAACAGGCATGTGCTTTGCCTAGAGCTTTTGAAATTTGTATGCTTTCAGAATTTTTTTTATTTCTGGGCATCTCAGGACAACTGTAGCAGGATGGTCCCTCAGTGTGCCCCAAATTCACATGGGTAGAGAGGAGTGGTTCCAAAGCCCCGGCTGTGCTGCTTGTACTGTAGGTAGTGACTTGCCCCTGCCCCTTGCTAGGCATGGTGCGTGCACCAGCGAGCTGCCTTCCCAACCCATGTCTGAGTTCTAAAGCTGAAGCTCCTGGTATTGATGGCTTAGGTCATGTGTAATTCTAGCCTCTAGAGTGTTTGGCAGTTAGAATTTGAAGTACACATTATTGCTTTTGTTTTACCAGTCAGCCAACTTTTCCTGCCATGGTCATTATGAAATGTTTTCAGAGAAAAACTTTTGGAAAGTAAGTAAATTCAAATGTCTGGATCAATGGGGGAAATTTTTAAATGATTTTAGAAACTCATGATCTTATTTGCTGGGATGATTCAGAATAATCACCGTGAGTTCCATAGCACCTTTTAGAAATTCCTTCCAAGTGAATGTTTTTGTGTTTGCTTTTTGCTTTTTTTATGATCTCCCCTGGGGTCTGAGGGAGTGACTGAGGACTCCAGTTGTGAGTTAATTCCTAATTAGGCTCACAAGTTATTACAGTATAGTACTACAAGAGCAGCTCTTCTTTCATAGTTTCTTCACTCTCTTCTCCAAATCTTGACTTAGTTTTTTTAAACTTTGCCGGATGTGTTTTTTTTAAGGCATTCTTTCAATCTTTATTAAAATCTGGCCTAAAAGCACTGTTTACTTTCCCAAAGATCTGTTTTACAAAGATACCAGCCCACTAAGCTCTCTGATCTACTCATGTGTGAGTCATTAGAAAGCAGGAAAGCCTGTTGACCTATTTGCTAAACTTGCCTACTGTTGCTGTGGCAAATTTTTTTAGATGATTGAACTTCTCTGGTGGTGATTTAACCGAAGTTTTCACTGGATTCTTATTTTGTAACTGGACTATGTGTTAGTTGTTTTTCTCTCATTGCTGAGACAAAATACCTGA
Source organism: Thryonomys swinderianus (assembly GCA_004025085.1). Lineage (NCBI taxonomy): Eukaryota > Metazoa > Chordata > Mammalia > Rodentia > Thryonomyidae > Thryonomys > Thryonomys swinderianus. The sequence continues at coordinate 27,950 of PVIC010013256.1, forward strand.
CATCCAAAGTTAAAAGAGAAGGGGTTTTTTTGGCTCATAGTTTATAGAAGTTTCATTCCATACTCGGCTGGCTTGGAGGCTGGGGTGCAAACAAGCATTACAGGGGAAAAACAACATGATGCACACAAGGCAACAAAGGCAACAAGAGGGCCTTCACCTCATCTTTCTGCCTTTTATCTCATCCAGGCCGCCAGGATTAGGATGGTGCTAAACGGAGTGGTTTAGTGATCACAAACCCTTAACCCCAGCTTCGGTTACCTTTGACTGAATGAGGCTTTGGGGGAAAATCCAGACTGAAACCATAGCAGACTGTGAATTGACTCATTGGAAGCATTAGATCAGAGAGTAATTCAAGCCACCTGCTCCTTAGCACGTAACACTTGGGTGTTAAAAAGTATTAAGTTTTACAGCATTCTGAAGACAAATAATGCAAACTTTTCATACTGATGTGGTATTTGAAATTCTAATCAGGCCATGAGCATTGAACGCCAAATATAGTGGGCTGGGTCAGAAATGTTGTTGTTACTAAGCAAGAAAATTCAGCATTACCATATGCATTTGAGGGTATCCAGAAGGAACATACTTGCTTTAGTAAAGGCCATGGCCTGCCAGAGGCCCATGCCTGAGCCCAGAGGATTTAGGAACTTACTGCCCCCTTCCAGTTCCTGGGTTCTTCCTAGAAAAAGGCAACAGAGTTGTCAGCCAACAACCTGACCTAACGGAAGAAAAGAACAACACCCAGCAGGAGAGGCTTGCTTCAGATCTGAAGTGACACCTTTCCACAAAGACTAGGTGAGAAACAGCCAGGGAAGATGAGCATGGAAAGATGTGAGAGATAAAGAGGAACCTCCTGGGATCTCCCCGGAGACTTAGGCTCAGACCAGGAAGATCACAGAGCCAGTATTCTTTGGTGGTGGGAGTAATCGTCAGAGGCACGGTCCTGAAGAACGCATTTAGTCTAGAGGTATGTTTGCTTCTGTGAGTGCTCAGAATAACTATTTGTAAATATAAGGGGGCCTAATTTTCTTCCTTAAAATCAGAATCCTCTGTGAAGGGCTGTTTGTGAGTGGTTGCTAAGGGTTGTTAATATCCAGCTTTAATGCCACTAACACTGAATTTATGAACATAGACAAAATAATGCAGTAGCGACCTGCAGTTGGCTTTCTCCCTATGTCAATCTCTGGATTCTCTAGAGGATCATCAGCAAAACTGTGGCTCACTTCTGAAGAATGGAACACCAGGCCAAAAGATTTGCAAACCTCAGGACAAAATGAAATGAAACAAAACAAAACAAAAACCCCAGACACATGTAAGGCAACAAAATGCCTCCAAAAACTCAAAACTCCCCCAAAATTGGTACGAGGAGGCAATGAAATGGAAGAAATCATAAGCTACACAGCAGTTAGACTTGAAATGGTACCAATGGAAGTAAACAGTTCTGTAAGGTGCTTGGGAACTTTAAAGAAGATATAACTAATCATATAATGACTATAATGAAACAGGATGTGATAGTCCAGAGAAGACACTAATAAACAGCTAGTGGAGCCAAAGAAAGATGCAAAACATGAATGCCCAACATAGAAAACAACGGGGAGTCCATAAGATAGTTCTAAAGAGAAATCTTGGAAATTAAAAACATGATTGAAAAAATGGGTAGCAGAGGTGACCGCTAAAAAGACAGTGTGGATCTAGAAGACAAGGCTGTAGTCGATAATCCGTTAATGAGAGATACTTTATAAACAACAAGGAAACATTACAAATGGGCCCAACAGCTCCTTGAGACTCAAAGAGGTCTAATAGAAGAGTTCTTACACAAGGAATAGGAGACAATTTTCCAGACATGGAAAAAGAATTTAACATACAGATACATGAAGCATATAGAACCCCAAATAGCCATGATCAAAGGAAAACCACTCTACACCACATAATAATTACCAGAAATACAACACAAGAACAGAATCATAAAGGCTGCTAGAGAAAAGAATGAGCCGTCTTCAAAGGAAAACCTGTCAGAATGATGACAGATTTCTCCACACAAACCTTGAAGGAAAGAAGATCATGGACTGAATCTTTTTAAGCTCTTAAATAAAACAACTTCCAACCCAGACTGTTATATCCTGCAAAAAATTCTTTCAAAATTACAGGAGAAATAAAATGTTTATGTAATTAAGAAAACTACAGAAATTCATGACCAAATAAAATACTTCTATAATTAGGAAAACTAAAAGAATTCACAACCAAACACAGCCCATGGGAGAAATTTTGAGCCTAGCTTGTCCCCACAGCACAAGCAAACAACAAAAGACCCAAAGCTAACATAGAGTAGAAAAATTATAAATGAAGAATTTAAAACATTCTCACTTGACTCCCGGGGAAGTAACTGAAACTGTGGACTACCGAGGCTGTATTAGCCTATCCAGCTTTGGGATCAGAACAAGCATTTGCTCTAAGAGCACCTAAGAGGAATTGTCTGCATTATTGAGGCTTGTAAACCCATACAAGTCAGTCATCATTTAACAGCCTTCTAACCACTGATCCAATAAACTATTGGACAACCCAGTGTTCTCAAGGTGCCTCTTATCTCTATCAAGACAGCTCCCCTCTCCCCTCCCCTTACATCTTCCATAATTTTCTTCTTCTGCGTCCTTCTACTTATCTTCAGGTTCTGCTTTTTGCTTGCAGCAACTTATCACATAGACACATCTTTGCTAATGTGTCATATCACCCAGGAAACAGCTCATTGTTGACTACCTAGGGTGAATCTCCCTGGCATCCAAACTGCTTCCTTGGGCTGAATTACTTTCCTTTAAAAGGCTGCTCTATTTTCATTAGAGTGTTTGCAAATCCTTCAGGTTATTAGGTTTATGCCAGCCCCATTAAGCAAAACAGTAATGACTTGTGTAGGAAAGTAAGCCAGAATCTTCTCTTAATAAAATGGTCCACAGCCAGGTTCTTATGTCCTCTCACCTTCCCTTGAGCCAGTGTCACTCTGATTTAGATCAAAGGTGTTAGTTCTTGTGAAACTGTTCCTCGGGGTTTACAAATTAGCAAGCCTAGCCAAGACACTAAAACTCCTACTGAAACAGCAGGGACGTTTGATCTGGTTAGACCATGGTGAAATTCACAGGTCTGCCCTTTGTGAGCCTGTGACTTCAGGCCACTCACTGAATACCTACGAGCTTGAGTTTCCTCCACTATAAAAGTGGGTACTAATACCTTGCTGAGTATCGTGTAAACAAAATAAGGCACTGATGAACAGCTCTGCCCACCGACAGTGTCTCCAGCCTCAGGTTCATTTATGGCTTTTCCCTGCTCTGCTCTGTATCACGCGTGGGAGCATTCTGTTCTAAGTCTGGACCAACCTGAGTTCTTGTGTCACAACATCACAGAATGAGCTCAAAGACAAAAGATAAGTTAGAGCAGGAAAGGGTTGCCTGGGAGGCTCTTTGTCTGGGGGGGGGGGGGTTAATTGTAAAGAAGGTCTAGAAGGGCCAAGAGGAGGCTGCTTTTAGGACCCCTTCTGGGTGTTAAAGAATGAGTGAGGGGAGGTTTTGTGATCTGAGAGCTCAGCAGGGAGACCCTCTGTGAGCTTGTAGAGGGGTTTGGTGAGGAGAGCAAAGCTGGGAGCCCAGAGGCAGAAATATCTTGTTATGCAGAGGAGGAGAGAAGCTGCTGCTTGGTAGTAGGACCTGGGATCTGGGAAATTTAGTGCTCTTGATCTGGACATAGGCCTCGGCTGTGTCTGCGGTACTGGTGCCCAAATGGGTGATGGGTAGGGAGAGATGAGCCGTAGACAGGGGACACACGCTATCCCCTGGAGTCTAAATGCTTTAATAAGAGAGTGCCTTTAGGTGAGTCACAGGAGGCCTGCAGAGGACCAGGTCAGCTAAATATTGTCTGATGCGAGAGGAGGAGGGATGGAAGGAGAGTAAATCCTGTAAAAAAGGCCTGAATGAAATAGGGTGGACAATCCTGAAGCCCTGGAGCAGGACAATCCAGGTCAGCTGCTGGGACTGATGGGAGTCAGGTCTGTCCAGGGAAGGCAAAGAGAGGCTGGAGGAGAGGTGTAGGGAATGGTGAAAAAAGCATTTTTAGTTCTACAACAGAGCAATGAATGGTGAATGATGGAATGGAAGATAAAATTGTGTAAGGGTTTGGTACTGTAGGCTATGTGGGGAGAACAGTCTGATTCATGGCTTGGAGACCTTGGACCAGCCTGTAGGAGCAATTTGCCTTTTTCAGTGGAGTATAGGGGTGTTGTAAGGAAAGCTAACAGGAATTAGTAAACTGTGTCACAACAGCCACAGATAACACACTGTGAGCCCTTTAGAGCCAGGTAAGGGATGGGATATCGTTGCTGGCCAGGGTACAGGTGGTCTGGCTTGAGGGGTGATGAAGGGTTGTTGGGAGGAGGGAGGCCAGATATGGGGTAGAAGTGTCCCAGACTCCAAGTTTGAGGTGGGGAGATGCCAGGAGCCCGGAGAAGATAGGAAAGGGGAGCCTAGAGCAGCTGTGGCACTGACTGTGTCCCAAGGATGGCCACAGTAGCTGACAGTTTAGCTAAGGGGGAACGGGGTGGGTGGGGCTAACTAAAAAGGAATGTGGGAAGAGATGTTGGCCTAACTGATGCCAAATTGGGGGCATTTTAATGGTCTGGAGACTTTGCCCTCAGTTCGCAGAACAGTTATGGGAACTAAGGAGGCTGGCCCTGGAGAAGAAGGCACTGTACAGTGCATAGCAACTATATGCGGGAGGACTAAGACAGGTGAATCACCATGAGAATTATTTGGAGCTTAGCATCTAAAATGGCCTGGGAGGCCTTGGTGCGTTTAGCTGGAGTCTGTCCTCAGTGGCCAGGCCAGAAGTTCTGGGAAGGAGCCTGTCAGGGGTCCCTGGGGTTTCAGACCAGAAGCGTCCAGGGCGGCCGCCAGCCTTGGACAGTCGTACCCCTAATGAGGACCAGCATGCAAAGGACTCAGCCCCGAGGGAGCCTTAGATGCCTGGCATCCCCCGGTGACAGTGTTTGAAACACGGCCCTACGCTCCCCGGAGACAGCAGAGCTGATGTTATTAGTCACCTGCGCAGGGGGCTCCGAAGCATGCTTTCAGGCAGAGGCAGCATTTGTGACTCAGAAAGGCGCCCAGGTTGAGCACACTCATCTCTGTTATTAACATTTTCAAATACAAAGTTTAACAGTTCCTGCGGTGGAACTTGAAGACCATTTTCTAGTTTTTGTAATTTTTTACTGCTATCTGGTGTGGACTGAATAATAAAATGCACCTGTAAAATAAGTTGGCCTCCTGGGCACTCTGGATCTAAGGCTGTACAACGTCCAAGTGTGCCAGCGAAAGAGCGGTAAACTGAGCAGGGTTTCCACCCTTCTAGAAGGACTTGAAGTTTATTATGATTAGGTGCCTGTGTGCCGCCTTTCCTAGCTCCTCGCTAGATGCACAATCGCAGGATTCTGCCTGTTGAGAGCTGAGAGCCGCCCCTGCTCCTTAAGCCAGTTGAAGCCCCAGTGAGGCCGGCTGGGGACCCACACTGGGTCTCACTCTTCAGGGGAAAGAGAGACGATGGGTGGTGTTTATGCCCAACCACAGCCTTGAACAAGGGACTTTACACAAAATGTATCTTTCCAGAAACTCAGCCCAGCAACTTTCTGTTCAACTCCAGGCTGAGGCTATTTTGTTATTAATCATTGTATTAAAGCTCATCGTTTCACAGTGTTTTATGTAATCCTCATTTTTGTCTTTAAAAACCTCCCCTAGTCTTAATCTCCCCTTAACTATGCTCACAGTTTGCGGCAGTATGTGTACTCCCATTACACTGCTGTCCTGTTCCCAACAATAATTTCAATAGTAGTAGTAGTAGAAGAGGCCAGAGGAGGAGAATGGATGATACACAAAGGCCAGATGATAAGGATTGACATGATAAGGATTGTCATTGTGTACACGTGAGATAAAAGCCAAAATTAGAATGAAGACATCTCCAACCGGAAGCTACTGAAGACTTTTCACAGAGGCAATCGGATCAAGTGACTAGCGGCTACAAGTGAGGAAAATGAAGAATTTGGCAGTGAATTTGTAATTTAACTCAAGTGGGAGAGGAGTGCCATCAAAATATTAGATTGAAAGGATGGGAACTGAACAGGAGGCATGATGAATTTTCCTGTGCCTGTTGAACATCCAAATGTAAAGCTCCATTGGGCTGCTAGGAGTAAAGTTTCTGAGCCCTGAGATATCAGACCTGGAGCTATTGATTAGAAGCTGTGGACATGGTGAAGCTCAGAATGGGAAGGAAAATAAAACATCTCTTCAAGGAAAAAGGGTCTCAATATGTAGATTCTCTTTGTATTTCTAGTAACTAAAATGTCAGGGAACGCTGGGCTTTGCCAATCTGTTTACCTCAAACGATTTCTTTTACCTTTCAAGTTCAGATGAATGCATGAGAAAAACAAATTGGCAGCATTAATTAGTATAAGAAAAGAATAATGCCCTCCTATTTTCTCCACAGAAATTTCAATTATAAATCTTAGTGAAGCATATTTCTACAGTCTATTATAATAATGACAGTGAAAAGAAACATGTTTAATTCTATTATTTTTACAATATATCTACCTTTATCCCATAGAAATAGACTGGAATAACTCAGTTATTCAACCATGCATTTCCAAAATATATAATATGCACCACATATGTGGGTTAATAATTTTGAAGAAATATAAGACACTCTCAAATATTGCTTATAAGAGAGTATAAAGTATACCATTTAATCTCTCCTTGGATAATTTAAGAGACTCATTGGGATTATGAAGCTTCATAATCATCACTGAAGCATAAATTATGAGTTTTTGTTGGAGTAAGAATGTTGAAACATGAGTTCCATTACATTTTCTGATTAAAAAATAATTGCAACTCATCTTATATCTTCCACCACAGCCAGAGAGACAAAGCAATCTGCCCATAGGATTTATTAAATGTATAAAATTATAAAGCTACTAGAAATGAAACACTGATTATATATCAGGAATGTTTTGTATGATAATAAGAAAGCTATCACTAAGATTTCATCTTCTGGTGCCCCATTAAACACAAAAGCTCTTGGCAAAAGTCTACTGATAATTTAGTTGATCACACACCATTTTTCTATACATTTTTTAGGTATGACTGGTTAAAATATGTAACATTTTAAAATATATCAAATGTTAAAATAGAGATCTTTAGGGCTAGGAATTTAAATTTAAATCAGTGGCATTGTGTCTGCCTGGCAAGTTCAATCTCCAATATACCCCGCTAAAAAAAGTACAGAGATAGAGATCTTTAATCAGTTTTACAATCTTAAATTCCTGGTGATAAGAAAAAGTAACAGATAACTCAGCCTGAGCAAGCCTAAATAAGACTCCACACTCCACTCTGACAACTTTCTACCACCTTCATACTAGAGGAAAAAGGTAGCATCTTTGTGACTCACTATTGTTCTTCTGATACAGAATCTTTTTCCAGGGCTTTCTCAGCTTTAAAAGCAATATGAAGTCAATATACCTAAAAAATAAAATTTACAGTTATGCACAGAAAGCTTAGTAGTAAATAAAAAATATTTTGCACTCAAAAAAACGAATTGGCCCTATTTATGCACAACACAGGGAATATAATGTCTTTGCCTAAGAAAGAAAAACCCTTCAAATTATTAGTGGCATCTCTTTCTAGTTATCAGAACAGTGCAGAAGGTGAATACAGATGGTCCTCTGTCAGGTGCAATCCTAGTTGGGAAAATTAATTGGACAGTTGGGACTATGACTGAGCTGAACCTTCCTGCCTGAAGACCAACTATGACATAGGCAGACCTTAGTACGTGACTCTCTATCTATGCCTCTGGGAACAACAAAGGCCCCAGTGGTCCCAGATGCTGTGGTGCTGCAGGGCAGAACTACACCGGGACCTTCACCTATGTAATTGCTTATTGTTCTGATGTACTGAAAATGCTGCCCTCTGAGTGACCTGTTATATTTGTTAGTCCTGAGATACCAGCCATCTGAGTGACCTGTTACATTTATTACTTCTGATATATCAAAACTACTACCCTCCCAGTGACCTGTAACAGTGCTGGCTCAGGAGGCACTAAACAGAAGTGTGGCAAGCTCTGGTCTGTCATCTTTGGTACCCAGAGTAGCACGGATCAGGCCCAAGCTGAGTGTCTGCTCTAAGCCTCACGTCTGCCTAATTATTAATTATTTCACCATGTGCCGTTGGACTTACAGGAGACTAGAACTTAATGCAAGGGTGCTAGTTATATTCCCTTCCCCATTGCCTATGGTACTTAACTTCCTTATGATGTGTTACATCCTGAGAGGCCTGTCATAAGAGAAAATACCACAAATCAAAAATGAATTCAGTACACCAACCCTAGCCCACCTCCTGGCTAAACACCCCGGTACACTCTGGATTGTGGATGCTCTCCTTGGTTGAATGTGAGGCTGACCAGGAGCTCATGATGCTGAGCATCACCATAGTGTCCTACAGCATTTCACTGTCTAGGAAGAGATCACAATTCAAAATCTGAAGGACAATCGAAAGCATGATGTTTTCATACCACAGTAAAGTGGAAGGACCATAAATCAGGCCATTCACTGTTCACTGTCCCCAGATGTACAAGTGCAAACCATTGTGTGCAGTCAAGAAGGTGTATTTCATAGAGAGGGTGGGGTTTCAGCTAAAGCTGGAAAAGGTTGACATGCTCTACACAATTAAATTAGATAAATGTGTTTCCATTGATTTCTTTTTCTATGGCTCCTGAAGTACAAGAAATGAAGAAACCAGGTACTGACTTTGACAGGGGCTTTAAAAGTTCCTTAGGAAAAAGACTTTGGCCAACAACAATGTTTAATGAATCAATTTTAATGATGTTTAATGAATCAAGTTGTTGGTCACTTCAGATTTCCATTGAGCAATATGGCAGCCACCACCTACAGGTGATAATTAAATCACTGATACATGCCTGTAAAGAGTTAAGATGCACTGAAGCAGAAAATATACAGTGGACTTCAAAGATGTTGGATAAGAACAATGGAAAATATTATTAATAATTATATTTAAGATTGACCACTGTTCATGATATTTTAGGTAGATTAGGAAGAAATACACTGTTGCAATTAATTTTTATCTTCTTTGAGTATGGTTTTTATAACTAAAAACTGTATAAATAGCTCATATTTCTAATGGAAATATACTGCTTAAGTAAAGTCTACTATATGCTCAAACACTTTGAATAAATAGGCTTCAGTGAGAAACAAAAAACATTAAATTAAGGGTATCATAAATGGAATGAGAGGACCGTCATAAATTTTGTAATGACATGTAGAAGGCACAGCCTTAAGAGTTTGACATGTATAATTATAGTCTCCCTTACAATCCAATAGGGGTCTCATTTTTCAGTCAAGTAAATTCAAGCAGAGGTTAAATAATGTGCCCAAGCTAATCTGTTGGTGGAAGAAGATTTGATCTCATACTACTTGCCTCCAGAATCCATGCTCATTTGCAACTACATTTTTGGAATTACTTCTCTAGAAACAGCATGGATTAAAGTCAAAGAGAATGTAAATATCTGAGAAACTCCAGAAATTCACGGGGGTGGTGAAACGATTCACATGTCCTTCACAGGTGTTTCGTAGGTGTTCACAAATCTTCCTGGTCTGCACGGGGAAGAACAATATTCCCTGACACATGGATGACATGGAGTTGAGGTTCACTAATGACTTTCTGTAATTCAATTTGAATACAGACTTGTTTGTTTTTCTCCGTTTCACTTTCTTCCATTCATAGGTTTAAGTTTGAACCTCACTGTGTCTATACTTTCATATTGGTTCTATCTTTAATCCCAGAATGAGCCCTTTCTCATCAAACTAGTTATTTAGAGAAGCGCCACTTTTCTAAAGTCTAAATTTTCAATTTGTTTAAAATTTTCAAAAGATTTTTCCACTGTGATTTTCTAAGTTCTTTTGGGTATATTCCTAGCAGGGAGATGGCAGGGTCAAATGGGACCCCCTAGCCCTAGGTTTCTGAGAAATCTCCACACATATCTCCACAATGGTTGCACAAGTCTGCAATCCCACCAACAATGGAGAAGGGTTCCTTTCTCCCCACAGCCTCACTAGCATTTATTGTTGGTTGATTTTGTAATAGCGGCCATTCTTTGTGGAGTGAGATGAAATCTCAGTGTTGTTTTCATTTGCATCTCTCGAATGACCAGTGATGTTGAACATTTCTTCATATGTTTCTTAGCTGCTTTAACTTCTGCCTCTGAGAAGTGTCTGTTCATTTCAGATGCCCATTTTTGAATTGGGTCTTTAAACTTGGGGAGGC
>PVIC010013257.1:0-38350 GCA_004025085.1 Thryonomys swinderianus
TTGATTTTCTTTAACAGGCCAGTAGAGTGACTTTTCAAAACGGCCAGAGTGTGCCTGGTTTTTACATTTGGTCCACTCATCGCACTGTTGTTTAGATGTATTGGGCTTTTAACAGTTTCATCTAGAGTACCCCCCTCAAAAAAAAGTATTTAGCGGGCCTGCATAGTACATCACATGGCTTTTAAAAATTTGCTTAGAGAAGGAAATGCTAAATGAAAAGACACAGTGCTGCCAGCTGTCAGATCTCAGTGGAAGTGTTGGGTGTTGTTGGAAGCAAACAGGAGTTAGAATGCCCTGCCTGCCCCCTTTCCTTCTAACCGTGTCTCCTTGCCCTGGCAGTCCCCTTGTCTGACTTCTTTCCTCCACTTCACCATTCTTCCAGTAACACCTGACTTGGACTCTTGGTTCAGCAGCATCACTGCGGTATCTTTTAGGGAAGAAGAGCAGTTTGCTCCCAGGTCTTGTTCCTGCTACTTGAGACAATCCAGGGTCTTACTATGGCCCAGTTCGAGGGTGGGCTCAAGTTAGGGACACGGAAGCCATTCATATGTTTGTAAGCAGCTCTACAGGTGGGACAGAGGCAGCGCAGTTGGACACATGTCACTGTGAGGTGTGTGGGGCACTGCTGGTTTCCCTAGCGCCATTGGATCCAGTGTTTCTCAGAACTTTTTGAGATACTGAAATGAAGCAGATCATTGCAAGGGCCAGCATAAAAACAGCTTTGGAAATATTTTTTGAACTCTGTTGCATATGACCCTGCCATATTAAACATGAGAAATATAATTTTTTTCTTTCTGTTAGGACTTAATTAAAAGGAACATTCACTATTTGATGCTGTAATAGATTGCTATGCACTTTAAGGTTTTGTCTGCTTTTAATTGTATTTCTGTTAAAAGTGGTGTGTTCCCCACCGTGTCTTCATGTTGTCAGGGTTCCTACTTTCAAGTACTGCTGCTCATCTAAACTTGTTAAACTTGCCTAAAGTTTAACAGCCCTGAATAAAGAAGTCACATTACAATCCAGAGACTCTTGTGAACTTCATTTTAGATGCACAGCTGTGCCCCCATCCTTGAGGTAGCTGTAGTTGATGCCCCAGTGTTGGGGTGTTACTGGTGTATCCCTGTGACCGACCTCCGGGCTCTTCCACTGTGCTCTGCATGTGCTGACAAGGTGTGCAGCTAAAGTGACATGGGACAGAACCTCAGAGAATATCTTTCCTCTTTGGGGCACTCATACATTTCATGTGCTAAATTGGTAGAAAAATCTAATTTTGCATTCTGGGAATGGACAGTTAAAAGGCTGGACACGGGGCCTTCAAGCAGAAGCTGCTGACAGTAGAGGACCAACAGAACAATTGTTTTAAACCATGTACATTCCATCTTCGTTCCTTTTTTTTTTTTTTTTTTTGAGACAAGGTCTCGCTTTGTAGTTCAGGCCAGCTCTGAGCTCACTATGTAGTCCAGGCAAGCCTCAAACTCAGCAATCCTCCTGTCTCTGCCTCCTGAGTGCTGGGATTACAGGCGTGAGCCACCACACCTGGCACTGTGGTATGTGGTATTGATTGCTGGTGGGTGTGAGTCACCTCACCCAGCATTGTATGTGGTTACCAGGGCTCGAACTCAGGACCTTGCGCTTGTGAGGCAGGCACGGGAACCACTGATTAACCCTCCAGCCCCCTCCATCTTCGTTCTTAACATAGGTTTAACAGTGGCTTCTTAAACTAAAAGCAGTATCTGGAAGTGATTAATAAAATATTTGTCTGTATACTTTGACTCTAGTAGTAGGAAAGTGACTTAAAGTGAGAATGTGGGGGCCGGGGATTTAGTTCAGTGGTTCCAGCATCTGCCTGGCAAACACAAGGTCCCGAGTTCAATCCCTGGTACCACATACCATAATGTCGGGCATGGTGGCTCACACCTATAATCCCAGCACTTGGGAGGCAGAGGCAGGAGGACTGCTGTGAGTTCAAGGCTAACCTGGGCTACATAGTGAGCTCAGGGACAGCCTGAACTAGAAAGCGAGACCCTGTCTCAAAAAAATAAAACAAAACAAAAAAAATACAGTAACAGTGTAGGTGAGTTGGAAATATTTATGCAGAGGATGTTCAAGTGGTTAGTTTACCTGTGCTCTTGAATATGCATTGAAAACTGATTAAGAGATCATGGTGGAGAGATCTTCATAAAGCTCTGTCATTTTTGTTCAGTATCGTTGTAGGTCAGATGATGCAGAATCGAGGCTGACACATCGCTTTTGGTAGCATTTTATTATACCGAGCTGCTGCATGAGTTTAGAATTAAATTCCAGTTTAACAGTTTTAAGGAGAAAACACAAGACTTACATTGTGGCATTCTTAATGGTTTCCAACCTAAGTGGTTCCACACCTTTTGTGCTGTCTACCTCAGTGCTCTTCTTGTGTCTGTCTTCCACCTTAGACTGGCTGTAGCTTGCTTGAAGTTTCATTTATATTTATAGCCCCAGTAGCTAAGGCAGTGCTTACTGCCCAGTAATTACTGAGAAACTGTTTGTTTAATAAATAAACGAACTGTCAAGAATGAATGATGTTGGGGCTAGGGCTGTACTACTCAGTGGTGGGACATTTGCCCATCCTGCACAAGGCCTGGGGTTCAGTCCTCAGCACCATAAAAAAAGAAAAAAAAAGTGAAGGTGGCAACATGTGATTTTCTTAAATCATTGATGTTTACTTGAAGCTAAAATTACTTCCAGGCAGAAGTTAAATACGCGCTTTCCCCACTGTGTTTCCCCACTGCAGCCATTCGTGTAGCCAAAAGGTGTTTCCCCACTGCAGCCATTCGTGCTTCCCAGACAGCCATCCCTGAGTAAACCGTGTTAGATTTCCATTCATGAGAGAGGTGTTAAGAAGGCCTCCGTTCATTCATAAGGCTCAGGCCACTGAAGGAGCATTGTGTAGTGTTGGCAGAACACATGCTTTGGCTATCCAGATTTTCACCATCTGGGGGCTGGCTCATTTAACAGAATCCACATTATAAGACATATCTGACGTTATTTGAGTCTGTTACTTACAACTGGGGAGGGCACTAACTTCTGTGTAACTGATCCTAGAATGGCATTCTGAGAAGTATTTATGGTCATATAAAACCTAAGTTCCCTTAAGGAATTGGTGTATGAATGCAAGTTCTTGCATGAGGATTATAGAGAAATTGTACAAAGAAATTTTCAGTAGAGCTGAGCTCTTTAGCAATTGGCACTCAGAAACTCATTTTTAAGACATTGTATTCTATAATTTTTTTCTTTTCTTTTTAAAAATTTCTTTCTCCATTGTCTTGAAGAGGGAATACAATTTTAATACAGCAGAGTTAGCTTGTCCTTTAGCACTAGAATTAAGAACCACTGTAGGAGATCCTGTGGGTAAATTGTTCAGCTCCAATTCAGGATCTGATAGAGGTATGCTGGGATCCATTTCAGGTTGGGCTGGTCAGCTACAGGATGTACCTCCCAAAGATAGCTACTTTTATGAATCTCCATAGCACTGACCCAGTATCACCACCTGCTACAAATAACCAAACCTCTTTTGTAAGAAGACTGCAATATTTGTTTTCTACTAATTTTTATAACAAGATAACCAGTATAAAAGTGCTTTAGTAGATTTATAGTTGGGAAAAGTAGGTCTGAATCACTCACCCATAATCTTGAAAATGCAGTGTAACCACAAATTTTAGTATATTTCCTATTAGATGTGTTTTTTATGCATGACTTTGTGGTTTTGTTTTTATGTTAGTGTGATAATTAGCTGCCTCTGTGTGTGTGTGTGGGGGGGGTACCAGGGATCAAACTCCAGCCCTTGTGCTTCCAAAGTAGGCACGGTACCACTTGAGCTAAATCCCCGGCCCTACGTGCCGTTTTTTATTTGACCCCCATAGTAGTATTAGAACCAGTTTCCCTTTGCCTCCCCAACAAGCTCTTTAGACTGCCCAAAACTCAAGACTGATTCCCTCAGTTTTATATTTAGCCATCCAACCTTTTATGTTAATCACTTCATGGATGTCTTAGTTATTATAGAAATATTTTAACAAAGCACTTAACTTTTTCAGAAATATTTACTTCAATCTTACTACTATACTTAATGCTGTTTTATATGAACTTTGATGATAATAGCAGACATTATTGAGCATTGGATAGGATAATCTTACTTAATCGTGGGTGATACTATTACCATTTCCATTCAGTTGATAAACAAAAAACTGAGATCACATGGCCAAGAAGTGGCAAGCCTTGGTTTCTAATCCTGCTTACCTGTCTTGATCTCGGACACCTCTTGTGATGAGTCCCTGAGATTTTGACTTTTTTAAGATTTGAGATCAAAAGTATTTGAGTCTATACTCACAAGGGAATCTTTTGGCCTCTATGGCTAATTTAGTTTCTGGGCCACATCCATTTGATTTTCTGTAGTCATAGCAATCAAAACGTCAAATAACATTTTCATCATTTAATAAAAATCAAGTGTGTTTTTAAAAATTTTTGAGGCCCGGAGATTTAGTTCAGTGGTTCAGGTACCTGCCTGGCAAGCACAAGGTTCCTGGTTCAATCCCCAGTAATACTGGATGTGGTGGCTCACGCCTATAATCCCATCACTCGGAAGGCAGAGGCAGGAGGATTGCTGAGTTCGAGACTTCCCTGGGCTTAGGGCCAGCCTGAACTACAAAGCGAGATCCTGTGTCCAAAAACAATTTTTTTTTTTTAATGTTTACAGTTCTTTCCAGTGGTGGTCCCATAAGCTATAGCCAGACACTGGGCCACAGGCTTTAGAAGTATATGTGAATTGATTTCCAGGTTTCTTTCTGGATTTTCTGTGCACTAAGCATCTTACAGCTTGACTTACTAGAGTTATCAAAATTAATCTTACAGTGTAATACTGAATTAAAAAGCAACTCTCATTTACTTCTGTCCATTTGTTTTCCAGGTCACGGAACAAAAAACCAAAGGTAAGGTATTTTTCCCCCTTTTAACTCCTAAGGACCTTTTGTGTTTAGATTTTACAGTTGCTGGCTCAGCTTCCAATCCACTCCAAAGAGTAGGTGTAGAGTAATTAAGGTGGGTTGTTTGCAGCCACTAAAAAGCAGTGATGACAAATTAAAAGTACTTGTGTTAGTGTTTCTGGTTGTCCTTAATTCGTTAAAAGGCAAAAAGTAAATACTTTGTTTTGTAAGTACGTGAGTCATGATTTTGAACTGAACCTTTAAGTTTTTGTAGAACAGTTATAAAACATTTTAGATAGGAACTACAGAGTACATAGATTGTCTGAAATTTATAGTAGAAAGTTCATACCATCTCCTGAGCTACATACTGCCCAGAATATGCTCTTACTTCTTTTTTAAATTGAATTCCTTATTGGTGCATTTTATATACAGTTCACAATCACAGTCAACATTGGGGAATTTGTACCAGTATATGACAGAAATTAATTCTCATTTTTGCCCATATCCCTACCCACCCACATCCCCCCATCCCTTATACATATGCTATTTCTTTTTCTTTCTGAATCATATTTATTCTTTCCCCTCATTACGTTCCCCTACCACATTCCCTTTGAATATTTCCTATTTTACAAAATCTGTCATACATTCTAGAACTCATTTACATCTACAGGTTCTCATACCAGAGAAAAGATACGGTTTGCACATAAAAGAATGAAACTTGTCATTCTTTATAGCAGAGTAACACTCCATTTTATGAAAAAACCACATCTTCTTTATCCATTCTCCAGTTGATGGGTATCTGGGTTGTTTCCAAGATTGGGCTATCACAAACGGAGCTGCTATGAACATGGGTGTACATAGCAACCAACAACATGGGAAAAAGTCTTCACTAGCTGTTTGTCAAACAAAGGGCTACTATCTAGACTATATAAAGAACTTAAACAAATCAGGCCCCCCAAGTTTAAAGACCCAGTTGAAAAATAGGCATCTGAAATGAACAGACACTTCTCAGAGGCAGAAGTCAAAGCAGCCAAGAAGCATATGAAGAAATGTTCAACATCACTGGTCATTCGAGACATGCAGATGAAAACAACACTGAGATTTCATCTCACTCCACAAAGAATGGCTGCTATTGCAAAATCAACCAGCAGTAAATGTTAGCGAGGCTGTGGGGAGAAAGGATCCCTTTTCCACTGTTGGTGGGATTGTAGACTTGTACAGCCATTGTGGAGATCAATGTGGAGATTCCTCAGAAAATGAGGATTAGAGGTCCTGTTTGACCCTGCTAGGAATATACCCAAAGGAATTCAAAGAATCATATTGTAAAGTCAGAATATGCTTTTTTAAAAAAATAATACATTTTGAATAGGCTAACTGTGTGATGTGCTAAATAGTATGATATACTACAGACAAAAGCATGTCGCCTTCAGGTTATTCTCAACCTAAGGATGTATTTTTTTCAGTTCTTCTTATTTTTAATTTTTTTTATTGGTATATGTTTGTGATCTGTAATTTGCTTGAGGAACTGATACAAATATACATCATATCCTAATATTTTCTATCCCCTCTATTACTTTTGATGGTATAGTTTTACCTGGTATTGGTCATACTTTGACTAAGTTCCCCTAAAGGGGTGCTTAATTCTCTGAAATAGCTCCTATTGTTGACATGTGTGCACACACACATACACATTCATCTACATATATGATTATAAATTAAGCATGTATTAGAATAACAGCCTAGACTTTCACAATCCCAGGCTATGTCACCTAACAGATGTATTTTGAAAAGCTTCATGGTTGACCCTAGAGCATAAAGATCACTGCCCTGGCTATAAGTGATAAGTTGAGTGAAAATAAAGGTGAGGAAGAGAGATCGGGCTTGATGAGGGACCCTGTAATGATTGATTTCTTCCCTTGTTTTGTTTTGTTGGGCTGACAGGCCAAAGCGTGTCACAAAGTGATGGAAGGACTAATACAAGATAGTGTTGGTTTCTTAGGAAACTTAATTATGGAAACATTCTTGGATAAGTAATCTAAAGATTAAAAGTGGCACCATGCCTGCCTGGTGTAAGGTCCTGGGTTCAATCCCCAGTACCAAAAAAAAGACATTTCAAAGCTGTCCATGGTGTCACAGTCTTGTGATCCCAGCATTCTGTCTATGGCAGGAGGATCACAAGTTTTAAGTCTGGACAATTTAGCCACTGTCTCAAAATTAAAAATAAAATGGTCTGGGATGTAGCTCACTAGTACTAGGTTTGATCCTCAATAACACTCCCCCCTACACACACCCACACACACACACACACACACGAAAATGAATCTGATACTGCACACCTATAATTCCAGCTACTGGAGAGGCTGAAGCAGGATTGCCAGTTGAAGCCCAGCGTGAGAGGTTCAGTGAAACTGTATCTCAAAATAAAAAGAACCCGGGCGGGAGATTAGCTCAGTGGTTCCAGTGCCTGCCTCACAAGCACAAGGCCCTGAGTTCAATCCCTGGTAACCACATACAATGCTGGGCATGGTGCACGCCCACCAGCCATCAATACCACATCCCACAGTGCCAGGCATGGTGGCTCACACCTGGAATCCCAGCACTCAGGAGGCATAGACAGGAGGATTGCTGAGTTCAAGGCTTGCCTGGGCACCATAGTGAGCTCAGGGCCAGCCTGAACTACAAAGCGAGACCCTGGCTCAAAAAAAAAAAAATAAATAAATAAATAAATAAATAAATAAATAAATAAATAAATAAATAAATAAATAAAAAGAACCCATGAGGTAACTCTGTAGGATCACTCTGGGTTTGATCCCCAGCACCACTAGAGCAACAAGAAGACATTTTAAAGAAGAATGTAGCTTGAAATTTTGTAGTAACTTAGAAAGTCAACAGAGAGACCATTGCTAAGTATAATTCTCTTAACTGGTTAGAAAAGATAGTGTTTTCCCCTTGTTCATTCAGCTAGTTCCCAGCCCAAAAGTAGGCTTTCTTTTGTAATTACCATTGTAAAATTACTTGATTGAAATATAAACTGTACTTTTTCTGTGTAGCAGTGTTATTTGTAGTGGTACAATGTTAGCATTAGAAGACTTTCTGATAATGTGTGGAGTCAGTAGATAAGAAAATTGATGTTTTCCTAGGTAGCTCAGGCTTGCAGTTGTGGAAACAGGGTGTTTGGGTTCCTCTGCCTGGCCAAAGTCCAGTGCTCAGGAAGCCAAATTACAGTTGTACTATAGAACCAAGTTACTCTGTGTGATTAGTAGTGTTTCAGTTGAAAAACTGAAAATCTGTCAGGCATTCTTTCTCAAAATGGGTGAGTTTAATTTTTTATTTTTTGGTAATCTGTTCTAAATTATATTCCTCTGTCTTCTACCATACTCCTAAAAATCAAACTTAGGTTCTGCTCACTACCAGATTTCCTTTCTCTTTACAGTCTTTTTAATGATACTTGATGTAGACAGAATACACCTTTACAGTCCCCATGTTCACCTTATCCACCAACCCCTCAATTACAAATTAAAGTCAAATAATCCTAAAGTGAGCTGAGAGCCAGTTTCAGGTCTCCTAAAGAAAGTAATTGTTACAACCAGGAAAGAGACAGGAAGTAGCAATATAAATTGCCACTGAGATTTGTTAAACTATAAGTAGGAGGCAGCCTTGATCTTTACTAGGCTTTGTTTTGTTTTGCCATTTCATTTTTATTGGGTACTCTTCGTGTTGCTCTTCTTCCCTCAGCAAACATTTTTCTAGATCTGATTCTCTACCCGAAGTGCTGTCTTCTTTAAGTATCTCCCCTTACTTTGAACTACCCTGAACCTACCCTTCTTCCCAGTTGACCCTATTAAAAAGAAAAAGAAGGGGCCAGAGATTTAGCTCAGTGGTATCTGCGTCTGCCTGGTGAATGCAAGTCCCCAAGATCCCTGGTAACCACATACCACAATGCCAGGCAGGGTGGCTGACATCTATAATCCCAGCACTTGGGAGGCAGAGGCAGGAGGATTGTTGAGTTCAAGGCTTGTTTGGGCTACGTAGTAAGCTCAGGGCCAGCCTGAACTACAAAGCGGGACTGTCTTAAAAAAAAAAAAAAAAATCAATACTGAAGTAAGTTAATTGTGGGAAAGGTGCAGGCCCCACCATCATATTGTTTTTGTTTTTTATTAACCATATCCACCCTGGGTTTTGTTTTTTTGCTATTTCAAAGTTTTGCCCAGGCCAGCCTCAAGTTCACTATCTTCTTGCTTCAGCCTCCTGAGTAGTTGGAACTACTGGCAATGCTAGATTTTTTTTTTTTTAAGACAGCTAAAAGTCAGTTTCCCTCCATTTTATAAGTATGATTAAGGAGATAGGCAGAAACAGGGATTGCTAACTTTGGGCCAAATCTGATCTGCCTCCTATTTTTGTTCTGCTGTGAGCTAAGAATATTCCTTATATATTTCAGTTTGGGGCGAAAATATGAACAATATCTCACAACAGGTGGAAATGATATGAAAGTTCCTATTTCAATGTCTGTAAATAAAATTTTATGGTATCATAGCCTCATGGTTCACACACTGTCTGTGGCTGCTTTCTCTCTAGAAGCTCAGAGTTGAATTGTTGTGACAAAGACCTTAAGGCCAGTGAAGCCTAAATATTTACTGTCTGGCCCTTTACAGAAAGCTTGCTGACCCCTGATCCAGAGTATGAGAAGCCCACAAAGGAAGAGAGAGGAAGAGCTGAAGAGGTAGCCAGAGCGGGTCTGTCACCACAGGGGGAGGGCCCTGTAACAGTACTGGCAGAAGCTGGAGACAAGTCCAGGATGGCAGAGGTCCAGTGAATGCCCATTAGCCTGGCAGTGAAGACTATCAGCAGCTTCCTATGAAAGAAGTGTTGAGGGCCGAAGGCAGGGAGCCTTGGGATTGAGGAGTGTGTGGAAGGTAGAAAGATGGAGACAACATGTAGAGGCTCAGGGGCATTGTTCAGCATCTCTGGGCATTCATTGTGCGTCAGTGAGCATGAGTTGTTCAGTTTGTGAGCCCAAAATAGTATCTCCTCTAGATCCTATTGTTTGTATTTTCACTGTGCTTTAAAAACATCTTTAGGTGACTTTTTGCAATTGCTATTCCATCCATAGAGTTAAAGGAAATAGAAACTGGTGCTGTGCAGTTATTGGGTTCATGATACATGTGTACTAAAAAGAAAAAACTCAAAACTTGTCTTTTTGGAAATTTCCTGAAGAGTACTTTTTACCTGAAAAGTTTCTGTTGATGTTTGCGGGAATGGGGCAATAAAGTTCAGATTATAAGATAGAATAGTGCACATTTCAAAGTATGAGGAAGGGGAAAGTTTCAATCAGAGTATATAGTATAGTGGGTTTTAGAAGTAAGTTGAATAGAAATTAGAATGTAAGATACTCAGTATTTTCCTCCAATGTTTGTATTTCCCCATGATACTGAGACCATTTTTGAAGCCACATTCTTTTCCTCTGGAAAAAAAGAAAACATGACCTCATTTTGAGCAGCTCATCTTTAGAAATTCATGTGTAAATCATTAAGATGTGGAAAAGAGAGGGCCTCCAAAGTAACACTCTCACACATAATGGTAATTTCTTCTCATTCTTCTTCTCCTCCTCCCCCCTCCCCCTTCCCTTCTCCCTTCTCCCTCCTCTTCCTCCTCTTCCTTTTCCTATTCTTTTTTTTTTTTTTTTTTGAGACAGGATCTCACTTAATGCAGGCTGGCCTGAACTCACTATCTGGCCCAGTAATTTCTTCTGTTGTCCTCTTGACATTCTGGAGCATTTCGAGGTTTATACGTTGATTTTTTTTTTAAACATGATAATTCTGATATCTTAGATTTAGACTTAGGGAATCAGATTGGATCAGGTCTGACAGCTGTGTTGCTCTTCAAAAATGTCAAGAATTTTGATTGACCTTTCAATGTTTAAAGTTCTTGAATTAATAGAGAAATAGAATGAAGCAAATATAAGTGCCCAAGATCCCTTTAGGTCCTGAAACACATTAGCCTGTGGCTCATATGGTCCTGTGGGTTTTTCTGACCATACCCTAGACTTGTTTAAATGACTGAGCTCAAAGGACAGCAGCATATTAAAGGGAAGTGGTTGATTTGGGAACACACCCCCTCCTTTTGATAGCCCTGGGAATTGAACCCAGGCCCCTCACAGTGGGCTACATCCACAGATGGGGCTCAACTTCGCAGTCCTCAGACCTCTGCCTCCCACAATGCTGGGATTTCAGGTGTATACCACCATGCCTCCTGCACATTCCCATGTTTTAGACTCCATTCTGTCTATGAAGATGGTGGAAAAGCATTCTGAGGAACTCGTGCACAGAATCCAGTACAGTATATTGTGCTCCTGGATACATTTGATTGAAACAGCACCATAGGTGTAAATCTGGCCAAACTTAGGTTTGGTTCTCAGCAGTTGAAGTGGTTCTTTGTTTCTTTCCTTCCTTTTCATTCTTTCTTCTTTCTTTCTTCCTCTCTCTCTCTCTCTCTCTCTTTTCTTGCTGAAAATGAGTTAAAGCATGTAGCCCACCTAGTTAACATAAACTAAAGATTCAAACCCTTTTGTAAAAGAGCAAGCTCATAGAAACATTACTCTTTCCATTCTAAAATTAAGTTGGGAAGAATCCATCCAGCTGTTGTCAGTTTCTTGCATATTCTCACAATATGAGAAAAGGAGAATGGCAGTATCATGTGGAATCTTGCAGAAATAGATTGGAAAGTAATCTTAAATGTGATTCATTTACGTATTATTTGTTCATCCACTGCTATAGGTCCTGCAGAAGCTACTGAGTTAGTATTAGACTGTGGCTGACTTACTTTATTAAGTTCCGTGTTTGTTCTGTGGGTCCTCTGGCCCCCCCACCCCTTCCTGAATGGAAGCCTTGCTTTGAGTTGGCTAAGGGTAGACACAGGGGCTGCCTGGATCTTGCTTCATGTGTCTGTTCTTTTCTCCTGTCACTCAGTATTCATAGTGATCTGTGGCAGAAGAGCTTAGGCCCCTGATTTCTGATGACGTATCTCTCTTCTCATAAAGGAACCAGTTAAATGGCAACATGCTGGCCCAGCATCATTTTAGCAGTCAAAGCAGTCCTGCCACTAGCGCTGGCCCCAGTATTACTCTGGGTGGCAGAGATTTGGGCTTCAGATTATTTCTGTAATACTGCCGGCCTCTGTGGGCAGATTTTCTTGAAAGGGTAATGGGTTTTTTTGCGGATGAAAGAGGGAGGTACAAATCGATAGAGAACCTCTGTATGTTAAGGGGTCCCACAGAGCATGGCTTCTTGGTTGTTCTTCACGTTCCCATGCTGTCTGTAAGGTAAAAGTTGTATTATTTAAAGTAAACAGGAAAACACAGCTACATTTTGAAATTTTTGTATAACTTGAAACAAAAATTAGAGGGGGGGCAAGAGCGAAAAGATTTATGTCCCTTCTTTTCTTTTTAATTGAATTCTTTATTAGTACAATTTATATACATCTCACAATCACACATAACATTGGGGAATTTGTACCAATATATGACATAAGTTAATTCTCATTTTTACCCATATCCCTCCCCACCCACACCTCCCCACCCCCTATATACATGCTCTTTTATTTTCTTTCAGAATCATATTTATTCCTTCCCCTCATTACATTCCCACACCAAATTTCCTTTGGAGATTTCCCATTCTACAAGATTTATGTCACTTCTAATACTGATAGAGAGTGCTGTATGTATGTACCGGCATAGAGGTACATCTCCGGGGAGATGTACCTCTATAATCTTGCTGTCTTTGAATCACCTGTCATTCCCTAACCCAGTCTGCAGGAATTCAGAAAGATTGTGTCCTTTGAGGGTAGAATGAAAGAATTGTCTTGTTAGAGTTGGTCTCATGTAAGCTTTATTAAAAATGATGTTTAGGAAAATGTATTTGATCTCAAAGATATTCTCAACCCCTCTCTTGCAGTGCCCGAAGTGACGAAACCAAGTTTAAGCCAACCAACGGCCGCCAGCCCGATTGGCAGCTCTCCATCGCCACCAGTCAATGGTGGCAACAATGCCAAAAGGGTGGCAGTGCCGAACGGACAACCGCCAAGCGCCGCCCGCTACATGCCTCGGGAGGTGCCGCCGCGATTCCGTTGCCAGCAGGACCACAAAGTGTTACTAAAGCGTGGACAGCCCCCTCCACCGTCCTGCATGCTCCTCGGGGGCGGGGCAGGGCCTCCTCCCTGCACAGCACCTGGAGCAAACCCAAACAACGCACAAGCGTCAGGCACGCTGCTGCAGAGCGAGAGTGGGACTGCACCAGGTGAGGCACCAGCGCCATGGGCCGTGTGCACAGCAGCTCCAAGGGCAGACTCCACGCAAAGTCCTCAAAAGCCATTGGTTTTCTAGATTATTGGCACCATCCAGAAGGTGGCAGAGGATGAAGCACCGATGGCCTTCTGAAGCTGGACGTTAGGTCCTGACCTAAGTAAAATAAGAGCCTTTCGTTCCTTCTCAGACAGTAGCGCTGCAGCTGTGAGCCGCTGCAGTTCCATCCATGTGTGTGTTCAGGGAATGGCTGGATGTGGAACTTGAATGGGGGCTTATTCTGAATCTTCAGGTGTCCTGTTTATGCTTCCATAATGCTAGGAGTAAAGTAGGAACTCTTAGAGTACAGTATAGATTCTTGGGAGGGCACTCAATGATACTACTCTATAGTCATTCGCAAGATTTTTTAAAAGTCTGTTGTTTCTTTTGATAGTTCTAGATATTTAGCTTTGTTAAACGCTGTCATGTACACACAATGTCACTGATAAGATGCTTTAGTTCAACATGTAACTTGAACAAAGAATTGCCTAGAAAATCCTGTCACATCCTTGTTGTGTGGGTAAGGACAGAAGAAAACCTAGTGGTGACGTGCGCTGCGTGTAGAAATGGCCCTACCCATGAGGCTTTCCGATGAGAGTTAGCAGCCCGGGCTCGGGGTGAACAGGGACGGCCTCACAGCCCTTCCTACTGGCCCACAATGACCATCTGAAAAGCAAGTCATGTGAAGGGACAGTCCTTTTGCATTTAGTTGTATTTTATTTTGAATCTAAGTAACAATTTTGGAAGATGGTCATTTTGACAATATTGGTTCTTCCTACACTGGAACAAGGGATGTCTTTTCATTTTCTGATGTCCTCTTTGATCTCCTTTTTTAGGGTGTCTTTTTTTGGTGCCAGGAATTGAACTCTGGAGTCATGTCACATTTCTGCAGCCATGTACAGTGTGAGCCAAGCTCTTGTTCACAGTTAAAACCAAAGAGCCCTTCAAATCTCCAGAGTTTGGGATACTGTGCTTCTTCATCTTTATACTTTTGTCAACTTCATATTGATTGAAAATTTTTCTAGTTAAAGGAGCTAAAATACACTTAGAAGAAACTATCTCATTAAAAACGTCATTCTCCCTCCTACCAAATATGGTAAATTCCACCAAAATATATCTGAGCTTGACTGATTGCTCAGAGTAAGCTCCAGGGAGTGCGGTTTCTGTCTGGTTCCTGCTCTGTGCCCCAGCGTCCAGCTCAGTGGGCACTTATCACTCAGCAAATGCTTACTGAGCAACGCTGCACTGGCCATTATGTAGAACTGGCACGTTGGCAAGATAGGGCCTCCGACAAAGGGGTGCTACATGGGGAAGGAAAGACAAGACAGACTGCTGTAGCCTTGGAGAAAGGCTTTCAATGGAGAAGATGATTATTTTTAGGTGATGAGCTCAAAAGGAGCTTCCTGAAAGAAATGGCATTTAACCTAGGCCCAGAGAGATGAGTAAGTTTCACTGTATGAATTCAGAAAGTAAAAAGAGTTGGTGCCAATGTGGAATGATGCGAGAGTAAGAAGGCACATCCATACAGAATGGCCTCTGCATAGAATAGTATAGATTAGAAGGGGTTGGTGACCCTGGGCCTAGAACATGTTGACCAAACGCCAGGCCAAGCAGTTTAGTTTTGTTCTTGTGCATTAAGAAACTGTTAAAGGGTGCTGTACAACAGTAGTAGCAGAATCAAAAATAAATTTTAGAGGGCCAGAGATTGAGTTCAGTGGATCCAGCACCTGCCTAGCAAGCACACGGTCCCTGGTTGGATCCCTAGTGACCACATACACAATACCGGGCGTGGTGATTCACGTGCACCAGCAATCAGTACCATACACCACAGTGCCGGACATAGTGGCTCACACCTATAATCCCAGCAGTCAGGAGGCAGAGGTAGGAGGATTGCTAAGTTTGAGGCTTGCCTGGGATACATAGTGAGCTCAGGGCCAGCCTGAACTACAAAGCGAGATCCTGTCTCAAAAAACAAACAAACAAAAAAACTTTTAGAGAAGTGACTGCTGTCAGGTGTAGAGTAGCTTTGAGATACAGAGTAAGCTTAGGGTACTGTTGCATTTGTCTCAGGTATAAGAGGGTCATGTCAGTAAGAGGGGTGGCAAGGAGGTAGCTTTGAGAGAGTGTGTAAAGTTGGACATAGCAAATAGAATGAAAGAATGAGAGAGAAGAGATGACAGTTGGGATATAGTCAACCAAGAGACACGACTGAGTGCAGCCGGCAAGCTCTGGGGAGGCTGAGTGAGCTCTCCAGAGGCAGTTAGCGTGGGGAGCGGAGCGGGAAGGTGTTGACTGCAGTGCATGTGCAGCTGTGACTGATGAGACGATCTCTTTCCCAGAGTCAACCCTTGGAGGTGCTGCTGCTTCAAATTATGCAAATTCCACTTGGGGCCCGGGAGCCTCCTCCAACAACGGCACCTCCCCCAACCCAATTCACATCTGGGACAAGGTGATTGTAGACGGGTCTGACATGGAAGAGTGGCCTTGTATTGCCAGCAAAGACACTGAATCTTCTTCCGAAAACACCACCGATAACAACAGTGCCTCGAACCCTGGCTCTGAGAAGAGCGCTCTGCCAGGAAGCACCACTAGTAACAAAGGCAAGGGGAGCCAGTGCCAGTCTGCAAGTTCTGGGAGCGAATGTAATCTTGGGGTCTGGAAATCTGACCCTAAGACTAAATCTGTTCAATCTTCCAACTCTACTACAGAGAGCAACAATGGACTAAGTAATTGGAGGAGTGTGAGTGGTCAGGATAGAATTGGACCTGGCTCTGGCTTCAGCAACTTTAACCCAAATAGCAACCCATCTGCCTGGCCAGCGCTGGTCCAAGAAGGAACTTCTAGGAAAGGGGCATTGGAAACGGATAATAGTAATTCCATTGCACAGGTTAGCACAGTAGGTCAGGCATCCAGGGAACAGCAGTCAAAGATGGAAAATGCGGGTGTTAATTTTGTTGTCTCTGGCAGAGAACAGGCTCAAATTCATAACACTGATGGACCAAAAAATGGAAACACTAACTCCTTGAACTTAAGTTCACCAAACCCCATGGAGAATAAGGGAATGCCCTTTGGAATGGGCTTGGGGAACACCTCCAGGAGCACTGATGCCCCTTCACAAAGCACTGGAGATCGAAAGACTGGGAGTGTTGGATCTTGGGGTGCAGCTAGGGGGCCTTCTGGAACTGACACAGTCTCTGGACAAAGCAATTCTGGAAATAATGGGAACAATGGAAAAGATAGAGAGGACTCCTGGAAAGGAGCTTCTGTTCAGAAATCAACTGGGTCAAAAAATGACTCTTGGGACAACAATAACAGGTCTACGGGTGGGTCCTGGAACTTTGGCCCTCAGGACTCTAATGACAACAAATGGGGTGAAGGGAACAAAATGACATCTGGGGTCTCTCAGGGAGAATGGAAACAGCCTACTGGGTCTGATGAGTTGAAAATTGGAGAATGGAGTGGTCCAAACCAACCAAATTCTAGCACTGGAGCATGGGACAATCAAAAGGGCCACCCCCTCCCTGAAAACCAAGGCAATGCCCAGGCTCCCTGTTGGGGAAGATCTTCCAGCTCCACAGGAAGTGAAGTTGGAGGTCAGAGCACTGGAAGCAACCATAAAGCAGGAAGTAGTGACAGTCATAATTCTGGCCGTCGGTCGTACCGGCCCACACATCCTGATTGCCAGGCTGTCTTGCAGACTCTTTTGAGCCGAACTGATTTGGACCCTAGGGTGCTCTCAAACACTGGCTGGGGCCAAACTCAAATTAAGCAGGACACAGTGTGGGATATCGAAGAGGTGCCAAGGCCTGAGGGGAAATCCGACAAAGGAACTGAGGGGTGGGAGAGCGCTGCCACACAGACCAAGAACTCAGGGGGCTGGGGGGACGCACCCAGCCAAAGCAATCAAATGAAGTCTGGATGGGGGGAGCTCTCAGCCTCGACAGAGTGGAAAGACCCCAAGAATACAGGAAGCTGGAATGACTATAAGAACAACAGTTCTTCCAGCTGGGGAGGAGGACGACCAGATGAAAAGACGCCTTCCTCTTGGAATGAGAATCCCAGCAAGGATCAGGGGTGGGGAGGTGGGCGCCAGCCCAGTCAAGGATGGACTTCTGGGAAGAATGGTTGGGGAGAGGAAGTCGATCAAGCAAAAAACAGCAATTGGGAAAGTTCTGCAAGTAAGCCTGCGGCCGGGTGGGGCGAAGGAGGGCAGAGTGAAATTGGAACCTGGGGCAGCACTGGCAATGCAGGCCTAGCTTCCAAAGGTGGATGGGAAGATTGCAAGAGAGCCCCTGCGTGGAACGAGACAGGCAGGCAGACCAACTCCTGGAACAAACAACACCCACAGCAGCCGCAGCAGCAGCCACCACCACCACAACCAGAGGCTTCCGGTTCATGGGGAGGTCCGCCCCCTCCACCCCCGGGCAGTGTGCGGCCTTCCAACTCCAGCTGGAGCAGCGGGCCCCAGCCCACAACCCCAAAGGATGAGGAACCCAGCGGTTGGGAAGAGCCCTCCCCGCAGTCAATTAGCCGGAAAATGGACATCGATGACGGCACTTCAGCGTGGGGAGACCCCAGCAGTTATAACTACAAGAATGTGAACTTGTGGGATAAGAATTCCCAGGGGGGCCCAGCACCTCGAGAACCAAACCTACCCACCCCGATGACCGGAAAATCAGCATCAGGTAAGCAGTGGCTTTTTCTCACAGGTTTTGATGAAGGACTCAAGCACAGCAGTTAATTGTTAAGTTGTGTTTTTCATTTGAGCTGTTCAGCGTTCTGAGACTCATTCCTGCAGCTTCCACTCCGTTGTTAAGAGAACGTCTCTTTCCATAAGCTGCTCATGTCAGCAGCTGCCAATAGTATCTGATCATGTTCATTCTTGGCAAAAGGCAAAGATGGCCACCCAGAGTTAGTCCCAGAATTATTTTTTTTGTAATCATAATGGACTGTAGAATCCAAAAGATAAATATCTTGCCAAACAAACTGTTCTAGCCGAGCTTGGTGGCTCAAGCCTGTCATCAAGCACTCAGGGGGCAGAGGCAGGAGGATTGCTGAGTGAGTTCAAGGCTTGCCTGGGCTATGTAGTGAGCTCAAGGCCAGCCTGAACTACAAAGTGAGACCCTGTCTCAAAAAAAAAAAAACAGCAACAAAAAAAAACTATTCTAGCTTTAAAAATAAAGAACTAAAGTAGTAGTAGAAGCCAACCAGATTTCCATCTCAGTTTCATCTGTGAGCTCATCCTCAGTACCTCTCTTCTGCCAACAAAGAGAAGTAACCTGTACTGTTCAGGGGCCATCACAGTGATGTAGCAAAACTGGCATATGGACAACTGCGATCCTCTTCCAGGTGGCTTTTAACAGTTACCTCAAGAAAGGATCTTACTTTGCTTGAGAGGTTGTTACCTCAGGATAATCAGTTATCCAGAGTGAAACTCCATCCCCTCACTATTTGAATAGGAAACAGCGTATCTCGTAAGTTAAAAGCAGTAGGTATTATCCTTCTCAATTTGACACAAATGGGCTTTTGACCTGGATGTTCCCATAAAGCATATAATTTGCCGTATTAAGGAGACACACATTTCAAGTCTTTTTTTTTTTAAGTTAAAATTAATTATAATATTGCCAGGCATACTTGTACAGACCTGTAATCCCAGGTACTTTGTGGATGGAGGCGGGGCAAGTTTGAGCCCAGCCTAGACTGCCCCGACTGAGCAAGAGCCTGTCTCAAAAAGGGCTGGGGATGTAGCTCAGTGCTCCCTGGGTTCAGTCCCCAGTATCATCCCCAAATGAAAATAATCAACCATAATATTAATAATAATCATTTTTCTATGCAAAGTAAACCTAGTGCTCAGTGACTTCAAATATGGCCAAATAGGAAATGATTACTCTTTATGTATTGAAAGAATGAGGAAGGAAATGAAGACTGCTGTTTAACTCCTTATCTAGAATAAAATCTGCTAAGCGTCCCAGTGCCTTGAATTCCCCCCATAAGTAGTCTCTTAGAAGTTGTTTATAAGTGGTGTTCTTACCTAGAGCAAAACATAGCTACTTTAAGGGTAATACTTATTCACCTCGCTTTTTTCATCTATGTTTAAGCTTTCTGTCTTAACATACACAGTTCTCTGTCTTTAATTGCTTCATATATGGCATTCAGTTTATGGGGAACCTGTCCCTTTCTGATATTTAGGTTGCTTCTGAATTTTTCCTAATAGTGATGCAGTGAACATCGTTGTGCATGTAATTTCATCTACCTTGACACATATCTTTGGTGTAATTTCCTGGCAATAGAGTTACTGGGTCAAAAGTAACGTGCATTGAACTTTTTAAAACCAGCATTGCCAGATGCTCTCCATGAAGGTTCTGCCTGGTTTGTTTCTGCCAAGAGAAAGTGGGTGTGCCTGACCCCACCACCTTCACCCCAGTGGATATTGGGTGTTTAACAGATCGTTCTTAGAGACACATTTCTTTTCACAGTCTGGAGCAAAAGCACACCACCTGCTCCAGATAATGGGACTTCAGCTTGGGGTGAGCCGAATGAAAGCAGTCCTGGGTGGGGCGAAATGGATGATGCAGGCGCATCGACCACGGGCTGGGGGAACACACCCGCCAACGCTCCCAATGCCATGAAGCCCAGTAAGTAGACCACGTTTTTGATTTTGAGGGATTCTCTTCTTAACTTGGAAGTCAGACATTTTGATGAAAGCTGTTTAGTGTTTGAAATCAATTCAGTGAGATTCAGGACCTTGAACATTAAATAGTATCAAATGTCAGTGACTTCTCTTGGCATGTATTAAAATGTTTGCAATGAACTAAAAAGTCATAAATTAATGTTGTTGATTTTTTTTTTAAGACCTAGATTTGGTATCTGGCCAGAACTGAAATTTTGATGTGATACATTTTTACCCAGTAACTTAAATATGCTTTCTATGTCTATTTTGCATTTCTACTGTTTGTTAGCATACTTAAATTAAGAGTCCCCAGGCTTTTAATGTGGGACATGGTCTCTGCCACTCAGGGGCTTCTTCATTTTTCTGTACTTTCACATTCATCTTTCTGTCTTTCTCTCCTTCATCTACCTACATAAAAACATTTTAGGTCTTGAACCTGACACAGATTTCTGGTTTTTAAAGAAACAAAAAAACGAAAAACTTTGCATATAGTCATAATCACTGAAAATTGAAGCTACACTTGATCTAGCTTTGTGTAAGCATCATAACTTGCAAAACTTTGTAGGTTAATGCCGTGGAATGCCTCACTAGGTATTCCTGAATTGAGAAATATCAAATACCCATTTTAACTTGTTTGTAATTTTCTTTAAAATGTTTCAACCTCTCTTTTCTACCATATAGCAAATAAGGTATTAATCTTTTGATTTAATAAAATTTTATGGAATGCTCAGAATTGAACAAGAGAAGAGATTCTGAGGTTAAGTGTAAACTGATACTTGGAACTCTTAACACTGCCAGAAGAAAGGACAATAGGCTTTATTGTAGAAATCCACATCCTGCTTATGTAATTTCACTGCATTTTTAACATCATGCATCTCTTCCATTTCATAGAAATCATGAGCTTTGTGAAGCTTTTGTTCTCATCGTAACTTTCTTTGTAACATCAGTTTTGTCATCATGAGTATCACTTGCTAGACTTGAAACAGATCCAGTTGCTTAACTGCATTCTTGTGACAGAGTGAACTTTAGCAGCACTTTCAGGGATTTTTAGGCATCCCTCTCAACTTCAGAATCACTTCTCTTCCATACAGAATGCTCCCTTTCCCATATTCTAGATTGCCTTCTTTTCAGGACCTATAGTTAGGGCTCAGGTCCTTTATCTGGATGATTTGAATTCATAATACATGGAAGAAGGGTTAGAGCATCCCTTGATGCTAATAGAAATCTTCTCTAGCTTCCAGGTACCATGTATCTGATATCATAAGACCTGGAATTAAAAATCAGGGTTCTCTCGGCCGGAGCTTTAGCTCAGTGGTTCCAGCACCTGCCTCGCAAGCGCAAGGCCCTGAGTTCGATCCTGGTAACCACATACAATGCTGGGCATGGTGACTCACGCCCACCCGCAATCAGTACCACATACCACAGTGCTGGGTGTGGTGGCTCACGCCTGTAATCCCAGCACTCGGGAGGCAGAGACAGGAGGATTGCTGAGTTCGAGGCTTGCCCGGACTCCATAGTGAGCTCAGGGCCAGCCTGAACTACAAATACAAAGCGAGACCCTGTCTCAAAAAAAAAAAAAAAAAAAGGTTCTCTGGGCTGGACTATAGCTGAGTGGTACAGCACTTGCCTAGCATGTATGGGACCTGAGATTGATCCCCAGGACTGGGGAAGGGAGAACACAAGGAAAGCTCTGCTTTTTCTCTTTTTTCCCCAGCAGTGCTGAGAATCATACTTAGGGCCCCACACACGCTAAGAAGATGCTCTACCATTCAGCTGCATCCCCAGCTCCACCCTCTTTTTATTTTTTTTTTAAATTGTTTGAGTTTAGCTCTCCTCTAAAAGAAGAGTTCTTAACTGCATATGGTGGCTCATGCCTATCGTCCCAGCATTCAAGAGGCTGAAGCAAGAGGATCGCTCCAAGTTTGAGGTCAACCTGGGTTATATAGTGAGTTCAAAACCATCCTGAATTGTGTAATAAGACTTTGTCTCAAAAAAAAAAACAAAACAAGAAAATAAATAAATAAATGGTTCAGGTGCATCTCTTTATTTTTATAAAGGGATCCGTGTGTTATTTATATTTGACTTTTAGTCTCTGTTGCTTATCACTAGATGGTATAATACCTATGCTTATAAGTCATATAAATTAATATAGGATTATATAAATTTGTAAGCCTTATGCAGTGAACAGTCATGGTCATCGACAGCACTTCAGCAGGAAGGAGGGTGGATGCACCCCCACTGTGCCTCTTGGCTGTTCCATTGGGAAGCCCTTTTGTGTGGCTTTGATGAAATTTCTATGACTATATGTGAATTTGTCCTTTACTATAATTTGTATATTCGGTATCTTCAGTTTTTACTCCACATTTTTTCTTCTCTACTTCAACTCAAGATGGACAGTTGTTATTTGTTGTACCTATTTGTAGAGTTCATTGTTATCAAAATACATAATGTATAGTTGAGGAGGTAAAACTAGGACTATTATAATCCTTACCACAAGGAGCCAGTTTTCTTGAAATGTCAGATTTTTTATAATTATGATACGTTCTTCTCAGTTTGTTGCAGGGGAAGCATTGATTGTGTGGTTCATTTACTGCTCTCTGAGGTGTGATTGATAACCTGTGCCTTGTCATGGAGTAGATGGAGGAGACTGCATCTCTAAGGAGTTGTTTCTGTGGTTATTATTACATGTAGTGTCACAGAGAATTAATTCTCTCTTTCCTTAAAGATTCCAAATCTATGCAAGACGGCTGGGGGGAGAGTGACGGGCCAGTCACAGGAACTCGCCATCCCAGCTGGGAAGAGGAGGATGATGGAGGAGTCTGGAACACCGCCGGCTCTCAGGGAAGCACCTCCTCCCACAACTCAGCAAGCTGGGGACAAGGAGGAAAGAAACAAATGAAGGTAGCAGCCTGCTTCAGAAATGTCTTGAGTTTCTGTATTCGTTCTCAGAAGGCAGAACTGAGGATTGTTAATGGAAGAAATGAGGCACCTGGTGTCTAAGTAAGGAGAAAGTATATTCTGTCAAACAGATAACTACTTTTTACCCACCTTCCTTCCTCATAACATTTGATACCTGTCGCTACAGAACTACTGGTGTGGGTAAAATGAAATTTTCAACAATATAAAGTGTCTTTCAACAATATAAAGTGTCTTTTTTAGTTCTCATATTGTAACAATTTATTGGAAGTTTGTGAGGCGCACTTGATGCTTTTGCATTCTCAAGCCAAAGAAGTATAATAAATCTATGTAGGAGAGAAACCAGAGGAAGGTCAAGCTGGCTTCTTCAGTAATGAGCAGTTGGTGCGTCCCCATTTTCCTGGCTGGGGAAACCCCAGTGCAGAGCTGTCTTCACAGCAAAGAGAAGCGCCAGTGGAGCCTGACGCAGTGGCCAGTTGAGTTCTCTGCATCCTGTACCGGGTCACGTCTCCTTTCCGTACAACAACTTGGTTTCCTCTTGGATTCATATAATTTGGGCAAGACTTGGATGCTTTTCCCTCCTGAAGCCCTGCCTTACGGGGGCACGTTGTTGTTGTTGCGGTCAGGTTCTTGGTCCCACATACACAATGATAGCAGTGAGCCCTCACGTTCTGAATTTCAGCCTGAGAGCCCTGCCGCCCCCTCACGTTCTCAGGTGATGTTTTCTGGGTTAAAATACCTGCTGCTGCTTTAGAAGGCCTTCCGGTGACCTTCCTCCCCTTTACCTACAGGACACTGATTTATAATTATTCTAGTTCTGTTCCATACCGTAAGAGGACAGTTTGTTCTCTCAGAAACATTTTATTTAAGTCATTCCTTGTAGTTTCCCTTTTTTAAGGGTTTTTTTCTTTATTCTACTCACAAAAGAAATTGTATTTTAAACTTTTGTTGTTTTTTCGTTTTTGGTGTTTTTTTTTGAGACAGGGTCTCGCTTTGTAGTTCAGGCTGGCTCTGAACTCGCTATGTAGCCCAGGCAAGCCTTGAACTCAGCAGTCCTCCTGCCTCTGCCTCCCGAGTACTGGGATTACAGCGTGAGCCACCATGCCTGGCACTGTGGTATGTGGTATTGATTGCTGGTGGGTGTGAGTCTCCACGCCCGGCACTGTATGTGGTTACCGGGGATCGAACTCAGGACCTTGCGCTTGCAAGGCAAGCGCCAGAACCACTGAGCTAACCCTCCAGCCCCTAAACTTTTGTTTTTTACAGTGCTGGGAATTGAATCCAGGACCGCACCTCCAGCTCTTTCTCTTATTTGATGTGATTTTTAAATTTTGAGACAAACCTTGCTAAGTTACACAGGTTGGCCTCAGACTTGTGATTCTCCTGCCTCAATCTCCCACCACACACAGCTTTTGAACTTTTCAACATATTTGTATTCTTAGATCACTTAAAAATTAATAGTGAGTCTAGATTAACTGAGTAGAAGTACTAATGAATCCCCCAGTTGGGTGACAACCAAGATTTATTTAATTCAGTTAATTCTAAGTTGGATGCCTTAGCTCCAGCACCATGATTCTTGTTTTCACACTGAGGACTTCTTAAAAAAATATACTGTGATAAAATGCACACGACACTTAGGATCTTAACCATTTAAGTGTCCATGTTACATTAAGTGTATGTAGGCTGTAAGGTATCACAGATCTCTCTACGTCTTGTAAAACTGATATTCTGTTTGTCCTGTACAGTAACTTCCTAACTTCTCTTTTTACATTAAGGATTTCAGAACTGCCACTGTCTTTTTTAAAATTTACATTTGTAGGGCCAGAAATTTAGCTCAGTGGTTCCAGCACCCGCCTCGCAAGCACAAGGTCCTGAGTTCAATCCTGGTAACTGCATATAATGATGGGTGTGGTGGCTCACGCCCACCAGCAATCAATGCCACAAACCACAATGCCGGGCGTGGTGCCTCAGGCCTGTCATCCCAGCACTCGGGAGGCAGAGAGAGGAGGATTGCTGAGTTCAAGACTTGCCTGGGCTACATAGTGAGCTGAGGGCCAGCCTGAACTACAAAGCAAGACCCTGTCTCAAAAAAAAAAAAAAAAAAATTTACACTTGTAACTAAACATAAGTACTCCGTCACTTCCAGGAATAGTCAGATGGGTACAGTGAGAAGGCCCTGTCATCACTCCTCTGAGACCTTGTCATCCCACTTCACATTGGGCAAGTGGAGCAGGTGTTTGGTGGCTGGTTCAGGGGAGAAACTAGCTTGTCTCACCGGCACCGAAAGCAGCTGCTTCCTTCCTGTGCTCTAGCGATCAGTGATAGCGTCTTCCACCAGGCCTCTCTCCCCATGGGGACCTTATGTGTGAAACAAATAGCTGATGTACCCTTCTTGCAGCCACATAGAGGATAATGTCCTCCTGAAACAGATGCCTTTCCAAGTAGCATGCAGTGGCATCAGTTCTTCTAAATCAGACTAGCTCACGTCCCAAAGAGCAGCCTGCTGAAGTAGAAACTGTAGTACACAGAATCTGACTGTGAGCCAGGCATGATGCTTCACGCCTGTCTGTAATCCCAGCCCTCAGGAGGCCGAGGCAGGATGGCCATCAGCTCCAGGCCAGCCTGGACTACAAAGCAAGACCCTGTCTCAGAAAGAAAACTAACAGACAATAACCAAAAACTGACCGTGGCTTTTTTCCATGTAAAAAGTAAAAAACAGTTATTTTTTCATTTACTTCTTGTGCATTGTGATGAGAAAAATGAGAATTAAATACAACAAGCATATTAACAATTTAAACTAAAAGATAAACTATCAAAGAAATAGAACTCAAAAGGTAAACTCTAGAACTCCATCTTCAGTGTGTACTTTTTCAACTTAGGAGGTTGACATAAACTGTGGTTCTGAGGCTACATATTTCATTTCTGTAGTGCTCACTAAAAGGAGGAAACAATGATTCATGGATGAATCCTCTTGCCAAACAGTTTTCAAATATGGGATTGCTGGTAAGTTTTATTTTTCTCATATGTATAACATAGCCCACATTTAAGGCTTCGTATAAATTTTAAGACCATTGCCATGTATAATAAAAATGTACATATTTAGAAACTGGTTAAACAGTATTTTTGATCTTTTAAAACAAATAATATTTACCTTGTATTGCTTTACTCTTTATGACATAGTCTTAACATTTAAAGGTTCAGGCTTTTATGTTATTTTTGTGTCCTTCAGGAGAAGGAAGAAAAGTTGGATACTTGACAGTTATCACTGGCACTGCTGTGCCGGTTTTCACAATTTTAGTTTTTAAAAGGGCAACAACAAAATAAGTAGGGAGTTAATACTGAGATCAATTACATAGCCGATTGGTACAGAATTCCTAGTTTCCTTACTTCTCGGGAACACTGTAGGGACACCCTGTCTCGCTTGCCAACAGACTTGGCTGCTCACTTTAAGGTTTGATGACTTGACAGATCACGAGAAGGAGTTGTCATCATTTGGCTGCCATTAATGGAATTTGATTCCAGGCCGACTGGAACTTGAGGACAGGAGTTTATTTCTCCAGTCAGCTGTTTAGCAATTGCGCTGTCCATAGAAGTCCTGAGCCTGCCTGTATGTGAGAATTAATTTTTAGCAGTATAGACACCAGCCTCTATAGAACTGGTATATTAAAAATGTTAAATTGTCCTTTCTGGTGTCAAGTTCATTTCAGAGGATCTGATACAGTGTCAGGGATAAGAGGCGCCTGTCATGTCACTAATGTCACTTCTTTCCTGATTCAAATACCCTTCATTGTCTCTCATCTGGTGCTTTCCCCCCCCCAGAGTCAAAGTGAAGATAATCCAAGCAGCAAAATGGATCTGTCTGTAGGTATGTATCCTTCCACCCACGGGAATGGATTATTTGGGCATCAGTAAGATGCCATTGGACTCTCCTGCCCGGTTTGAGTCAGGATAATGCAGTTTATTGAATGTTTTCTCGGCACAAGGTTCTAGGCAAGGTGCTAGGTAGAGCTGAGAGTGTGAATGACTGCAAGAGCCAGAGAAGAATGTAAAGGAGTGATGTGTGCCAGGGAGCAGCAGGTGGGACGTGGAGGCCACTGGTTAACTGTAGAGAAGCCTTGCTTGAGAAGGCCGGGCTCAGCTGTGCCACATCTTTGGGCTTCTTTTGAGAGAGGCCAGATACCATCTAGAGATATATATTGACATCCTGACTTGTAAATAGTGGAAACTAGTCTGATTGTTTAATTATGTGTGAGGTGCCAGACTTGGGTCTCTGATTCTGTCTGCACCAAAAGTCTCTTTTTTGTCTTGTTTTGAGACAAGGTCTTTGTTTTTTTTTTTGTTTTTTGTTTTGTTTTTGTCTTTTGGGTCCCGAGGATCAAACTTCAGACCTTGCACTTGCAAGGCAGGCACTGGAACCACTGAACTAAATCCCTGGCATTAGACAAGGTCTTCCTGTGTTGCTCAGGCTGGTCTTGAACTCACTATGTAGTCCAGGTTGGCCTTGAACTCATGACAATATAGGGATTATAGACGTGAGCACCACGCCCTGCAGATGTCTTCCCCCCCCGCCAGATGTCTCATTACTGACAAACTTTCTTATTTCAGCTGGAGCATATGCAATGTCAGCCCTTAGTCTTGGAGAGTTTCTCAGTAATGCTATGTACACCCTGAGGAATTTAAAAAGAAACTAAGAAAAAAAAGTAGGTAGTAAGGAAAATATGCAGACTTTGATTTTTAAGTTTCTGGGTGTTGTGACGTCAGCATGCAATCGAAAATATACAGAATTGTGAAAGGAAAGTGAGAATAATCATTGAACTTGAGAGATTACATTATCCAAGTAATATGGGCACATTCAACTCTGTTTACCTTTTAAGCTTTACGTTTTAAGATAACAGCTATGCCTCTTTCATCTTTTTATTCCCCAAACTGTTTCACAGCCCTGCTTAAGTAGGCAAGCAGACAACTTCCCTCACTGAGAACATTTGAGTTCATGAGCAAAATATGTTTGGCAGCCATATCAGTAACCAGTCTAAATATTTTCTTAACCAGATTTTACCAGGTTGCCTTTAAGGCTCTTTTAGGCTCCCATGAAAGACAGGCTGCAACAGATAGATATTTTGTGTTGCTTTCTAAAAAGGACCCCCAGGTGTTCCAGGGATAAGATTTAGCACCTTAAACCAGTGAGAGTTCTCCTGGTCTTATCCAAAGAGTAGAAAGACT
The DNA here is from genome assembly GCA_004025085.1 of Thryonomys swinderianus. Taxonomy (NCBI): domain Eukaryota; kingdom Metazoa; phylum Chordata; class Mammalia; order Rodentia; family Thryonomyidae; genus Thryonomys; species Thryonomys swinderianus. The sequence goes on from PVIC010013257.1 coordinate 28,097, forward strand.
TGTGTCCTATACCTCAGGGGGGCTGGTGTGGCAAGTCACTCAGTTTGTGGGGCAAACATTGATCCTTGAAATGTTCACTCCTTGAAATGTTCACTGTCATTTATATTCTTTCAGATAAAAAGTTCGAAGTGGATAAGCGAGCAATGAATCTCGGGGATTTTAATGATATCATGAGGAAGGATCGGTCTGGGTTCCGTCCACCTAATTCCAAAGACATGGGAACCACAGATAGTGGGCCTTATTTTGAGAAGGTGGGTTGAATACTTTGTTTAAAATAATTCATGAGAAGCACTTTGGTTCTTATTTGTCTTTTGAGAACTGATTCTGGAGGAAGCATAGAATTACTGCACTGAGGGAGCAGAAAGACCACCATCACCTGCACCAAGGTGGTGACGTGAAAACAGTGTCAGTAGGTCATTGGACGGCAGCTAGAACTATCTGTCTGTAGCAAGTGAGTATTAGGATGAAGGTCAGATTTTGAAATATGCATGAATTTGGGAGCATACTCAAAACAGGGAGCAGAGTTTTAGGGATGAATTTATTCTGAATTCTTTTTTCAGCTGCTTTGCAGGTACAAATCAAATTTGAGGTTTTATGTAAACACTTCCATCTCCTAAGGCCTTGCTTTCTACTTTTGAAAGAACTCCCGTATCTTTTCTTTTTCCCATCAGTCTGTTTATTTGCAGTGGTACAACTGATTGGAACAAAAAATTTATAACTGTTGGTTTTGATTCTTAACATTGCTAGTGGAAGAGATTATCCTTAATTCAGAATACTAATCTGCAGTACTCCTGGTCTCCACAAAATAGTTAAAATTTTTAGATCTGCCACCTTTTTGACACAATTGGCACTGGTCCAGCCAGTAGCATCTTCCTAAAAAAGATTGTTCCGGCTTCTGGTTCAGGAGCTACATAGAAAACTCAATTTTAAATGCCTAAAAATAGGTGTATGGTAACTCTTAGTCCAATGGACAGAATGTGTTACTAACTGAGAGGAAAAGAAAAATCTTTATCAAAGAGGTTGACAGATGGTATCTGTTGGGCAGAATATAATGGTTATTATCAGATCCAAATTCCATCCTTGGTTATTGCTAATCCGCTCTCGCTTTGTTTATTCCTAGTGTCTCTCTCTTTCCCTTCTTGCATTCTGTTGCTTCACTAACCAACACGCATTGTGATTGGCTAACTCCTACTACCTTTCAGCTGACTTTGCCTTTCTCCAATCAAGATGGGTGCCTTGGGGATGAGGCTCCCTGCTCTCCCTTCTCCCCTACTCCCAGCTACAAGCTGTCTCCCTCTGGTTCCACACTACCCAACGTCAGCCTTGGAGCAATCGGCACAGGGCTCAACCCCCAAAACTTCGCTGCTAGACAAGTAAGGAGGCCTCTCAAATTTGTAACTGCTTGGCTGTGGCCTCGCCTGGGCTCTGGTCTGCAGTTTATTGCATCATTTGTCTGTCTTGGGAAATCTGTTGATTAATGAATGCACAGAATGATTTTAAGTGTAGGTTTTAGATCTTTGAGCCCATAGAACTCATCTCTCTCTTCATGTTCTCAACATGAATTTTATTTTAAACTTGTTTCTTTTGTCCTGCCATTTTTTGGTCTTGAGTTCACATTTAATCAGTTAATGACTTAATCAATAACTGACTTAGGAAGAGGTTAATGAGGTTACAAGTTACCTTACATAATCTAATTTAGCAATATATTTGCTATTTTTAACAGTTTTAATAATAAGCAATATTTTCTGGGTCTTTTCAATGTAGAACACCTGCTAATTAAAGATAATAGCACTAGCCAGCACTACCCACGCCTATCATCCAGCACTTGGGAGGCAGAGGCAGGAGGATTGCTGAGTTTAAGGCTTGCCTGGGCTACATTGTGAGCTCAGGGCCAGCCTGAACTACAAAGCGAGACCTGTCTCAAAAATAATAATAATAATAATAATAGCACTCAAGCTTAGTGGCCCATTTGAATTCCTGTTGCTTCAGAAGCTGAGGCAAGAGAATTACGAATGCACGAGCAGGCAGTGAAATTGAGAAAAGGCCCTGAACTTTCAGAACTTCTGAAAAGGAACTCAGTGGATCCAGGAAAATCCCAGGATTGTAGCTCTACATTCCTTGAGTTCAATACCCTCTACCAGGGGAAAAAAGCACTAGTAAGATTAAGTATGAGGGTTACAACCTCTTACCTTAGCTTAAAGATCTTGAGTGTCTTTTAAATTAAAGATACAGTCATTACTAGAGGAGGGTAATTTTAATGCATAATAGAGAGTTAAAAAGAGGAGATGTTGCTCAGATACAGCAGGGTTTCGTTGGACCTGACGTGGCCCCCTTTGCAGGGCTCGCACCCAGTGGTCTTCCAGGGCAGAGCCGAGCAGTGGAGACAGAACCAGCAGAGCTGGTCGGAGGGTGCCTCCTCCTCCTCGAAGGCCCAAAGCACACAGCACCAGGCTCCGTCTCTCTCTGTAGTCTGTGTCAGCTTCTGGGGAGGAAAACAGGAACTTGGCATCACAGTGCAGTAATCCGAGAGGGGAGTATTTTCCCATCCATAGTTCTTGGACCCCTCGCTTGTCCCTGTGCACTTTGCCTCAGGGTGTCACAAGAGGACCTTCATTCCACAGTGTATGATGACTGATTGGATCCATTTTATCTCTTAGAATGCCTTTCACAAGTCCATTAAAGATGATGTGACGCATTACTTCTTACACCACAGGCAGGCTCCACACAGGTGTCCCGTATGCTTTCCAGGTGTCTGTGTGTTCAGTTTGGCTACATTTGAACTGAGAATCATAGGTACTCTTGCTTTCTTCCTTTTATTTTCCTTTGTCCCCCATGTTTCTACAGAGAAGATGTATATATACTATTTACATAAACAGGAAAGAGACACTCTCATGAATGTGGTTCTAGGCCCACACAGTTAACAGATGCTGTCAGTACATAAACTCAAGCATAATAGACCAGCCAAACTCACTTGGCATTTGGCCTTTCAGAAAAGGTCGTTCCTCTTCTTGTGTTTTTCGATTGCTACAAAGTACATTGATGGCTAGGTTGGTACCTGTCCTCTATCCAAATATGGTTATGATATTTTGAGAGTATTCTCTAGAGAGTTAATCAATAGCCTGTATATTTGAAAATAAATTTTTTCTGATTTTTATTTTCCAAATCACAGAAGACTTCAGTCAGCTTGCTAATTGTTTTAAATGTACATACTTTTCCAAGTTATACACTGAAATGGAGGCAATGATCACCAGTAATGGTGAAGGATCAGCTCATTTTAGAGGCCTCACATACAACAGTCAACCTTTAGCAAGAGCCAGATAAACCTGAGTTAGTATATAGGCAAGCTTTGGATTGTCACTTCTCCTATTTCCTGTATTCAATTTTTGAAAGGCTGGGATATATCATTTTTCCCAGTTAGCTGTATATAAAACAGCAGTCTGAGCCAAGAAAATGAGCAGCTGGTGATGCCAAGGTCCCACCCTAAGCTCTAGGAAAGGCATTGTTTGACAGACTTCTACTGACTTATCTATACATTAACCATTTCAGATATAACAAAATGCTATTTATGGCTTTAGAGACCCTTGGATTTTGGCAAGAAGAGTGGAATCTGCCTACTAGGAAGAGGAAAGTATGACTTGATTTTATAAAGACTAGATGCAGTGGTGCATGCCTATAACCCCAGCTAGTTGGGAGGCTGAGGCAGGAAAATTGCTTGAGCTCATGAGGTGAAGGTTGACATAGTGAGACCTGTCTCTAGTGGTGATGTGATAATGACTCCTGCAGGGATGGAGCGTATCTCAGTGGAGTAGGCCATTTTTGGTCACGCACAAGGTCCTAGGCTCAGTGTTAGTATCTCTCTCCTTTTCCTACCCTCCCCCTTTCCTTCATATACACGTGCAAAGGTGCTCACAGGACAGTTTGATTTTCCCACAGTGTGCACTTGGGCAAAGGCTGTGGCTACCAGCATCCCCACCATCCAAGAACCAGTTGTGAATAAATGACACCGAGTCCTAAGGCTATTATTTTGGTAGTAAAGTGTGAGAACGATCTTAATAGAGTGTTCATGGTGAAATAAATACTGCCTTTTTTCTTGGCGATTTTCAGTACCAAAGCTGTCAGCTTTCACAATCAAGAAAAGTTAGAGCTGTGTCATTTTACCATAGACCAACAGTTTGAAGAATATGACAGGAAAAGTACAGGCATTACAGTTGATGGAAGTAAAGGTCTTCTCACATTTTAACAGTTCTTTGGGACATATAAAACTCAAGGTGGATCTTTGGGTTTTTTTCTGAGATACAGATTTTAATTGCCATTTCTACTTTATGTTTGTAATCATTTTTATTTTCAGTGCTTTTAAGTTTCTTAATTTACCTGTAGTAGTCCCTCAACCTCTTTTTGAATCATTAAGCCATCACTATTTCTTTAGTGTTCTTGAACTAAATGTTGCCATCATGAAATGCTTTAAAATTGCCTTATCCCCATGATAAGCATTCATGGCGACTTCAGTTCAAAGTTATATCCTCAGTATAAACAGTGGGGCAGTTTTCTCTGCTGAAGGTACTGAAGATGTTTCCTCGTGTACAAATTGGTGGGTGACGGATGTTTGCAAATGATGCATGCGTCCTACAGACCAGGGCTTTATGGAGCTCTGGGAATGCAAAGAGGGAACGGTTAAGCTGGTGGTGAAAAGACAGAATGGCAGACAACTACAACACAGTCTGCTGGTGGGTGCTGTCAGAATTTCAGTGTTGTGGTAACGTGGAGGTGAGCTCAGTCTCTTCGCATGTGGAGTGAACAGGAAGGTTGCAGGGAGGGTAATCTTGACCTCTGCCCTGGGCCCTGAAGAGGCCAAGTGAAAACGGTGCAGGGATGTTCCCAGGCAGAGGGCCCTGTTTGGCTGATGTCTGCCGAAGGACTTTCTTGGCTAGAAACAAATCAGAAGGCCAGGACCACCTCACGGTCCAGTTTTCCGTAGCTCTCATTGGAATTTGGAGATGTGCTCAGGGAGGTGGCCCCGCAGAAGCCAGGGAACTGAGCTTACCTCTAGCTAGTAGTCAGATGTTTGAAGTTACAGGTGAGTAATACATGTTTTGATATTCATGGAATGGTTATTTTTTCCCTTTTCTATCGCCATGTAAATCAATTAATATTTCCTCATCTATCAAAGAAGGGCTTGAAGAAATCCAAGACAGGGAAGAGGGTTCAGAGCTGGAGTGGGCCCTGGTGACCCTGGGCTCACTACTGGGATGAATGATGAGTGGTTAAACTACCCCATTCAGAGAAGAGATATCAAAATGTTACTTACACTGGTAATATTCATAAGCAACTACTGCTAGTCACATACCCTTAAAGAGGGATCTGCAACTGTAATGTTTGAGATAAAATTAAGCTGCCTTAAGAAAGAGTAGTTTAGTTGAATCAAAACTCATATTGTCTCATATTTCAATCACAAAAATAGAATAGAGTGTTACTTCTGACATTTGGCTGAATGTAACCCTTTTGGTTCGTAGAGCTCCCCAGGGTGGCCGGATGGTGAATGATATGCCCGCGACTCCACCTGAGTAGCTGCCCCCAGCATTGCAAGAGGAAGAGCTTCCCAGTTAGAAAGTGCTCTGATTCCACGGAGCACAGGTCATCATTCTCCTGAGGGGTGGAAACCAGAGCTGCTTCTTACATGTGTTTTCTTGTGGTAACCAAAGTCTCCCTGGTGCCATTCCATCTGCAGGGCAGCAATCATGGTTTGTTTGGAAACAGCACAGCACAATCGAGAGGGCTGCACACCCCAGTGCAGCTGAGTTCTTCTCCTAGTCTCCGGGCGCAAGTGCCTCCCCAGTTTATCTCCCCCCAGGTAAGCAATTTTGTCTCAGCGATTCAGAATTAACGATCGTTCAGGTCATTAGTTCCCAGCCGTTCACTGACTGGTTTTGTGTGTATGAAATGAATGGTGGTTATCAGCCTCCAGTGTAGAAAGTGGCGTGCCAGATTCAGAGTTGTTAGAAGTGACTATCAAATCTTTTTTTCTTACTGCATCATGAATACAGAGTTCATGTTTTTGTATGAAAAATGTTATGGTTGTATTCCTTTTATCCAAGTCATTTTTCTAATACTGTATCATGTTGATTTTAATTGCATATCACTGAAACTGTCAATTCTGATATAACACCTAGAAGTGGGTTGTTCTTGAGGATTCACCGGCATATACCTACGAGAATGATGAGATTCTGGATTATTCCTAAAATTTTGAGGGATTAAAAGACTTAACTGATACTCTGGAAGGAGTTGTGAGCTAATGAAGAGGGAGAGGCTCCTAGCTGAAATGTATAGACACAGTCCTCTGGAGGCCATGGGAGCTCTAGTTCTGGTTCCTAATAAGAGGTATGTTCGGGCCAGGAATTTAACGCAGTGGTTCCGGTGTCTGCCTGGCAAGCACAAGGTCCCAAGTCTGATTCCTGGTAACCACATAGCACAGTGCCAGGCGTGGTGGCTCAGGCCTGTCATCCCAGCACTTGGGAGGCAGAGGCAGGAGGATTGCAGAGTTCGAGGCTTGGCTGGGCTACATAGTGAGCTCAGGGCCAGCCTGAACTACAAAGTGAGACCCTGTCTCTAAAATAAAATGAAGAGGTATGTCGTTTAGTTTTCTTGAAGATGGGGATAAACAGTTCATGCGAGTGTCTTATATATTCTTTTGATAGCTAAGAATGTGCTAAGTGTTGTATTGACATGTTTACTAGAGTTTAGGGGATTGGATGAGGCTTCACACTAGTGGTGACGTTTAAACTGAATCATGAAAAATTAGTCCATTTTCAGGCCACAGTGAGGTTAAAGAGGCCTTCCAAGAAGCAGGAGTCTGTTGCAGGGGCAGTATTACTCAAAAGGATGTGGCATATCTAGGGACCTGAAGATAGCTTAAATAATTACTTTGAGCTGGTTGAAGTGTACGTATACGTACGGGTGCCGTCCAGGCTGGAACAGGAAGAAACGAGACTGCGAGTCTGAGACTCTATTCATCCAAGCTTTGTTGGCCTTGCTCAGGAGTTCAGGCGTCATCCTATAGGCCAAGCCATGTCAGCCTGGTTCAGAACCATGACCAGGTTTCTACTTAAAAGTCTGTCCTGCTCTGGTGAGACAGAATCTTGGACTTCGGAGCTTGGTCCCAAGTGATCCTTACATGCATCCTAAATTTTGACTGCTGCTATAGATATTTTGAACAAGGCTTTCAGTTGAGAGATAATGTAAGAAAATGTATAGTTTAGATTAGAAAGATGACACCCGCAGTAAACAGGAGGAATCGAATGATGGAATTATCACAATTCCAGTCTCTTAGCCCATACGACAGCAGCTTTGGCACAGCTAATCAAACTCCCTTCTGAAGTACCTGCTTCAGTTGGCTTTCAGACACCTACGTTGGTTCTGTCTCCATCTTCTTTTCTATCTCCACTATAAGTGCCTCTTAACTTTCCCAATATTTAGTATATGTGCTGCCGAAGCGAGCACTAACTTTCCCAATATTTAATCAGAGTGCTTGATCTTGAACCTTTTTGCTTACTGTTTACAGCCAGCACTAGGGATACGTTTAATCCATCAATAAATCCTGCCTTTGGAACTTGACCCAGACTCTGATCATTTCTTACCACCTTCTTCAGTATAGCCCCTGGCCAGGTTACCACTGTTCCTTTCCTAGATTATTTTAGGAACCTTCTTCCTGCCTCACCCTGCTTTGTTGAGTTCTTAGGTCTGCAGTCAGAGCCAGGCTGATCCTCTAAAGCTCTACTGTCCCTTAGCAGTTAGCCACGTGAGCCCTGGAAATGTGGCTGCTGGACTAGAACTGAATTTCTTTCTTTCTCTCTTTCTTTCTTTCTTCCTTTCTTTCTTTCTTTCTTTCTTTCTTTCTTTCTTTCTTTCTTTCTTTCTTTCTTTCTTTCTTTCTTTCTTTTTTCTTTTTTCTTTCTTTCTTTTATTCTTTCTCTCTCTCTCTCTCTCTCCTCTCTCTCTCTTTCTCCCTCCCTCCCTCCCTCCTTCCCTATATTTCTTTCTTTTTGTGTCACCAGTGATTAAATTCAGGACCTTGCAATTGGAAGGCAAGTGCAGTGCCCTGACCCAAGAACTGAAATTTTATTCACTTAATTAACTCAAAGAGAAATAGCTACACCTAGTTAGTAGCTATTTCAACGTTACAGAAAAGCTCTGCATAGTACTCCTATAAAACACAGAGTAAATCATATTAATTCCTTTTCCAGAAATCCCTTTAGGTTTGTGCTGTCACTAAAAAAGCAGCATCTTTCCTGAGGTCCCTGAGGCTCTTGGTGCTTGCCTTCCCTGTCACCTGCACTTGTGCCCCCATGCACTCGCGCCCTTCCAGCCAACTGACCCGCATACTCAGTGTGTCCTTAGAGTGCTTGTCTCTCAGCTCTGCCTCTCTTCTTGAGCTCCACCTTGAGCTACCCACCATGTCCATCCCCACAGCGGTGCTGGTCACCACGTCCCTTACCCTCCAGCGGGAGTGTATCAGGCCTCACAGAGGTGGGGGCCAATCTGCTCCATGCACTTCTGGAGCCCCAGCATCTCCAGCTGTACCTGCCACATATTTTGAGCTCAGTGATTATGCCGGGTCAGGGGACTACACATGCTAGAAGGGTTTCCACACGGAGTCACTCGGACAGCCGAGTCAGCTCTGACAAAGGATCGGATGCTGCAGGTGCAGCCAGAGTATCAGCTGTCCTCTGCAGGCCTGTAGTCCCAGCACTCTGAGAGGCTGAGGTAAAGGAGCACAAATTCAAGTCCAGCCTGAGCAGCTTAGCCCAGGTGAACATAAGGCCTTGGGTTCTGTCTCCAGTACAAAACCAAAAAATGTTTCACACAGACTTTTGAAATTTTCTTATTTAACCAGACGTGGTTAACACTGATTTAATATAATGGAGGCAGGATAATAACTAATGGAATCTTTCATTCTCTTCCTTGAAACTTCTCTATTTTAAAAATCAGTTTTTTTTCAGGCCGGAGATTTAGCCCAGTGATTCTGGCACCTGCCTAGCAAACACAAGGTCCCTGGTTGGATCTGGTAACCACATACAATAATACCAGGCATGGTGACTCATACCCACCAGGAATCAGTACCACATACCACAGTGCCAGGCATGGTAGCTCACACCTGTAATCTCAGCATTTGGGAGGCAGAGGCAGGAGGATTGCTGAGGCTTGCCTGGGCTACAGCATAAGTTCAGTGCCAGCCTGAACTACAAAGCAAGACCCTGTCTCAAAAAAAAAAAGTTTGGATAAATATCAAATGTTACATTTGATGTAACAACTTTATAAAGGAACTAGGTGTTTGATGTAAGTATAGACAAGAAACACTGAAACTCACCTTTAATACTTATGATAGGGTTGAGGGTGCTACTCCCTCGTATCTGAGGCCTGATTGTGCCAGGCACTGGGTTCCTTCCCCAAGTGTGGGTGGGGCATGTTGTTTCTACTGTTGTGTTTTACCTTCAGTGACTCAAGGATCCAGAAAGTAACATATTCTAGCATGTTGTCTTGTCCTACTTTTCAGTTCTGGTCATTTTGCATTTTGTGCTTTTAAACCAGAATAATTAACTCCCTATATCCTAAATGTGTAAACCTGCACTTGAATTACTCTGCAGTCCAGGAATGAACAGCCGTTTGCCAGGAGTGTAGCAATGCTGCTGTCCGGTCCTTTTGTAATTCTTCTCCCTTCAGGAGGAGGTTAGGGAGGAGTTCAGCGAAGCTGGGTAGGAAGTCCTTACAGGTATCCCTTTCTTGGTTTCCAAAATTGTTACTTTGTGGAACACAGGAGATGATGCTGTGTGTTAGCACTTCTGTGATTTGTGAGTATTTCTGTAGGTGTCTGTCTTTAACACTTGTTTCGTTTTGATTTTTTTTTTTTTTGGTGGGGGAGAACTTAAATCATACAGTATTAAGCTCCTGCTACCCTTTAGTTTTACTTGACATTTCAAAGATTTACCTGTGGGGGGCCGGAGGGTTAGCTCAGTGGTTCCAGCGCCTGCCTCGCAAGCCTAAGGACCTGAGTTCGATCCCCAGTTACCACATATAATGCTGGGCATGGTGGCTCATGCCTGTAATCCCAGCACTCGGGAGGCAGAGACAGGAGGATTGCTGAGTTCGCAGCGGCTTGCCTGGGCACCATAGTGAGCTCAGGGCCAGCCTGAACTACAAAGCAAGACCCTGTCTCCAAAAAGCAAAAAAAAAAAAAAAAAAGATTTACCTGTGTTCCTTTGG